>JAHDVE020007523.1:0-27469 GCA_022606495.2 Halesus radiatus | reverse complement strand
TAAAAGCCATTTAAGCAACGTTTCAATTCTGAATGGTGCTCTTTCACCAGGGCGATACTGAAAGTATCCTCCACTCTGGAACGTGCGCAAATATACTATATATTATTTTTTAATGAATTTATTGTGAAACAGATTTAAACCCGCGATCTTAGATACACCACACATCAAAAACACTAACTACTGTTTATCTGGACCGAAATCAATAGTGTGAATTGATGGTAGCAAATATGACGGTCCCCTTGGTTGTATAGCTTCTTAATATCTGCTGTATTTACCCGATTTTACTCTTTCTTACATCGTCTGTTGAACAAATATGATACTATCTTTGATTGTATATCTCCTTGATATCTTCGGGTATCATTAAAATTATTTAAGTGCTACTATTGTACTAAGTCTATCCTCACTGTAACAAAACTGTACCAATGTTTATTTTTCAATTTGGTTAATACTTGCTGATATTTTAATGGTTTCATAACATTATTTAAATCGATATTATGTAATTGGAGTCTAGTATCACTATAACAAAGCTGTTACGCTGTTTACACAATTAAGAAATATTTTTTCCAACTTGTGTACATTGAACTTGCATGCACCCATATTGTTCTATTATTGCGCCATATTTGAATGATTTTTATTTATTATTGTATTACATAATATTGTTGAACTAAACTCCTGCTGACAAGCTACTTGCTGTAGCTTAGTGGGTAACAATAAATTAAAAAAAAGTCAATAAACGTAGCGAACCACTTGGGGTGACTTATGATAGAGGTGTTGGTTATCTAACAAAAACATAAACGCCAAATTAAATGCCTTTTTTAATTGTTACCCGTTAATATTTTGGAGAAAAAAATATTTTTATTATAATCGCCATTCACCAACCTATGGGAAATTAAAAATTATTTCTAGAGCTTTTATTATTATTATTATTTCTAATTTTGTCCCTAGATTTTTATGGGTTCGCAGCATCGTGCGGCGAACGGGTAGGGAGGTCAACCTCCCGGAAATTCGGGAATCCCCTAATTCGGAATAATTTTAACAAAACTCCCGGAAACATGAAATATCGGAAAGGCGTAAACATTATTGGAACTTTTTTATACATCAGACGGACGAAAAACATACTGCGGAACTGAATTGCGTGTGAGTAGGTAAATATTGCAAATTAAAAAGTTGATTGTTAGAAATTAAATCGTTATTATTTGCAGAAATAACGAATTAATGAGGGAGTACCTAAAATCATCGGTGGTTGGGGAAATTTACACCACAAGTAAAGAAGAAAAACAGGAAGTGAATCTAAATTCTAATAGCGTCAATTTTATAGGTACTAACATACGTAATTAGACACATTTATAGGTTGGAATATTGTAGATATTTATTACTTTGAAATTACACAATGTCAATACTATGGTAAAACAAACCTCAATATCCAATAATCATGTATTGTTACATAGTGCTTTCACACAAACGAAGTATTGAATTAAGTAAGTCTAAACTTAAACTTTAGAGCGCACAGTTTACACCCGCACTGTGCAAGCGAATTCGCTACAGAGCATCGGACCATCCCAACCTTCTCTCTGAAATGTGTTTTTACGTATTCACATTAGACAGTTCATTTTAAAGAAACATGACAAAACATAACAAAATTTTTAACATATTTTCAATGATAATTTTTTTAACGTATGGTTATGTCGATACAAAAAATTCAGAAATTCAAAAAATATCGCCTTTCCATCTAATTATCTTCCTTGTAAAGCGTAAAATGATAAAAAAAGTTTAAATATGTAATTATCTTAGAATATGATGCAGAATCATCTCCTTTCGGAGAGTATCACTGATTTCTGAACACCGTTTGCTTAAAGTAAAACATATGCTCATGGACCAATGTGTTTTTTAAAAGCTTACTTTGATTTTCCTATGAGCCATCTTTGTGTCGCAATTTAAACCATATACATTGATCGATTGTAGCGCCCTAAATTCTTGTCTACTTTTAAATGTCAGACTACAATAAGGAACTCCCGTGAAAAATATAACGGTTTTAAAAACATGTGTTCATACAAATCAGTTAACGCCGATTCTGAATATATAACTTTTATTATGTATAATTATTATACGTAGAATTTATAAATCGTTGTTTAAAAGTGAATAAAAAAATCATCTCATTAAAACACCTTGTTATGTTGATACCATTGCATTTGGAACATCTGACGTCACATGCGCATTCTGTTTTTGGATTAGTATGAAAAATTTTATTCCTCATTTTTGTTGTATTTTTTTAGTTTTGGCGAAATTTTAACTTTATTTGGGTGACTAAGCTCTATAATTGTTGTTCAATATGAATTATTATTAGTGAATAGATTAGAGTATTCATGAGCAAACCAATTATCAATACGAATATTATGATAATATTATGCTCAATGTTTAGTTATGGTTTACTATGAATAGAATATAAAATTATGTACGGTAAAACCCATCCTTGTTTTGAGATTTAAGATTCTAACCTCAAAACTAACCAAAATCGACCGGCCATAGATTTGGAGCGTTTTGGTGGACTTTGAAAAAAGAAAATTAACTTCAGAAAAAAACTAATTTTACTGATATTTAAGTTGGAACGTCACTACTGATAAAGAAACAAATTAAAAACTGAACTGGAGTTCTTTATTAAATGCGTCCATAAGTACCTACCTTATTTTATATGATTTAGATATATCGTGGAATAAATAATATATTTGACTTATAATAATAAAGGAATTTCTTTATTATTTTTCACAATTCCTTATACTTAATTACTGTTCTACGTTTTTCTTCTCTTTATATACGTATATTTTCATGCTATGTCAATACCACATTTTTTTCCCTTCTATATTTGTTTACTCTCCTAAAACGGGATTTATTCCTAGCCATCAGGCCTACATTCACCGGATGGATATCCGATATTGGGATATATTGTATAGTTTCTACACGTATATAATAAGATATTATACTTAACTTTACAGAAATGCATGGCATAATAAAGACAAACAAAGGACTTCATCAAATATGAATTATGTAGAAATATTTGAAATCTATAAAAATAATTTTCTGAGTCTCTGCTGCTCGACACAAATATCATTCCTCTTCTTCGGAGGTTAGATCACCATTAGACAAATCTTCAGCATACATTCTGCAACCCGTAATAACTCAGTGGAACTGCACTTTGGTCCATCAGTCTGCCATGATGTGCGGCATCTTTCTCAACCATGTTTTTAATTAATCTTCTATATTGTCAGTTCGGCAATCTTGTATTTGTCGATCCTCACAATCTGACCCAGACATTGATATTTGAATAAGAAATATAAAATATGATGAGGTCACTGTGGTGAAATTGAATGCCAGCTGATTTAACAGACATAAAATAACTTCACTGATAGACCGGTCTTAGACCGGGAGTCCCAACCGGCGACTGCCTCAGGGGCGGGGAGGGAGATGAGGAGGGAGAGGTTGGGATGTCGTTTAGAACTGGTAACTAAAAACAGCTAAAACCATTGAAAACAACGTATCGAACATAAATAGGTGTTTTTCACCAGGGCTTTATGGAAGTATCATCCACTCTGGAAATAGATTCACATCAATTGATAGCGCTGAAAAGCTCTAAATTTGTTTATTTAACTTCAAATAGAACACATGTACATCGGTTACATGTGTTCTAATATGAACATAATATCTACACACAACAATTTTTACAAATTAAGTCACGATATACAATTAAGAATTACAAATCAAACTTTAAAAATTACGACTTTAAAAATTACGACATTAAAACTGCACTTTACGTATTTCGTCAGTTCCTTATTAAATTTCAAAACATTTTCCTCTTCTTTAATATCGGCCACGAAGGTTGTCAGTACTGTAATTTAAAGTATTTCTGGAAAAACCGTGTTACAATAATATTGTTTCCGTTAATCCGTTGTTAAAATAATTTAAATAAATGTAAGTTTGTTCGCCAGCCGTGTGCTTTTGTTTCAGGGATGGGATATTTTCGAGGATATATATAGGGAGATTGTTTTTGGGTCAACATGAGGAAACAAATATTTAATATTTTCTTTTCCCGAAACAAAATATTTCAGTTTTAATATGATCGTGGGAAGTAATCACTTTGTTGTTTGACATTGTAAATTCAATTTGTGGGATTTATTGCACACGGTAAATATTTTATTTATCAACAACATATTTGTTAAGCTCATCTCATATTGTTCCTTCTTCGATTTGTTTCATTCGGGTTGGAAACACGTCGCTTTGATAAGGCGCCTCCAGGCGTATATGTCCTCCTTGTCCTCAGCGAACCCAGCCTCTCCTCGCACAGCCCATGGCGTTGTTTGACCAAGCTTTGTCAGAGGTGGCTCACCGAATGTCTTCAATTTAGAATTTCCACCAGTATTTTGGTTAATATTTTATTTTAATTAATATTTTATTTTATTTTAGAAACAGAATTACTTTGTGTACGTCATTTTTTCATATACGTGTTGTATGTTTATAAATAAATGTTTCATTATTACAGCTCAAAAGATTCTTTAAACTGCAAAGACAAAAATGAGTAAAAGAAATGATTAATTATATTTCGGCGTGGGATTATACTTTTGGTGAAACTTCCTGTTGTTGATGAAAATGTTTCTAGGAAAGTGAATTTGATATTAATTAAATTCCGTCTAATAATTACGTACCACCCATAAACCAATTATAATTATTTGATATTATGGGAATTGATTTGATATTATATTGTTTAATAGAGGCGAAATATAACAAAATATCTTCGCCCACATCAAAAATTTGTTATTCATTTTAGCATAACCACAAGAGATATTTGATAAAAATTCTAATTTTATTTTTAAAAACGTCATTAGGACGTTAGCAAATAAAAAATAAAAAAGTATACCCACTCATATGCACCTTTCGGGTTACCTGAAGTAACGATAATAAAAAAAACCTTCCATGCTTTGATAATCCTAAATACATATTCTTATTGTAGGATTGCTACCTTCCTACATTCAGTAATAATTTTAAAAAAAATTAGACATTAGGCGACCAAAATTTAATCTAGTCACGTCAGTGGTTTAATGAAATATTTTTTCGTTCTTTACAAATTAAATTATTGGCATTATTTTAAATGAAGAACAAAAAATATTTCATCAAAGAAAGTAATCACCCTGTGGCTTGAGATTACAATTTAAATGATATAATATTTTTTTGTTGTAAGCCGCTTTTTTAAATTTTTTTATGTATAGATAATGCATAAATATAAATAAAATAAAGTGCCTTAAAACAAAACAAAAAATCCAACATTTAAAAAAATTATTTTGTTGTAGCCACTATTAAATAAATAAATATCCATATGTTTCGACACCAATCTTTCCTCATCAGGATACAATGTATACTGAAAATATATAAGCATAGATACATTATAAACATAGGCAAAAAGTAACAGTAGGTGGTGACAGAGGTAAATAATTGGGTGTTAATGTAAAAATAATTTCATAAAATGAACAAAATTGTAATAAAATTTAAATTATTATTCGTATTTTTACATTAAAAATAAAAATTTAAAAAAAATCAAGGAACAACTAAGGTGAAAAATAACTATTTTTGTGAACATAAGTGTTAAGCATACGAAAATAAATTTAAGGGATGGCTATTTATTTATTGTTATTAATAATATTTAGGCGATTATTAATACCTTGTCTAGTTGTATTTGTATATGAAATAAGAAAACTAATTGTATTTTAATATAAAATTTATAAACTAATTGAATTTGAATATAAAATATGTAAACTAATTGTATTTGAATATAAAATTAGTAAACTAATTGTATTTTAATATAAAATTTGAAAACTAATTGAATTTGAATATGAAATTTGTAAACTAATTGTATTTTAATATAAAATTAGTAAACTAATTGAATTTGAACATAAAATATGTAAACTAATTGTATTTGAATATAAAATTAGTAAACTAATTGTATTTTAATATAAAATTTGAAAACTAATTGAATTTGAATATGAAATATGTAAACTAATTGTATTTGAATATAAAATTTGTAAACTAATCGTATTTGAATATAAAATCTGTAAACCAGTTGTATTTGTATGTAAAATTTGTAAACCAATTGTATTTGTACATAACATTTGTAAACTTTTATTGATGTCAAAATAATGATTGGTTTCTAATACTTGGTTGCTAAATTCAGAATAATTACAATTATTAAACTATTGGTATCAAATATGTAGACGTTTTCTTTATTAAATAGTGTTTTAAACAAAATATTAAAAATTACGTAAATACTTTTTATTTTAAATAATAACATACTACAGTTACACCTCATTACACAGCAGTAGAAACTGTATACTGTCAGTATTGCCCCGGTGAAAGACCAGCAATCAGATGTAACAAGTTGCTTTATTTTTGTTTTATGTGAGTATCACACAAGAGACCAAATCCGCTCCCAACCGTCTGGGGCCAGTGAGACTATGGCAACCCCGATTGGGGTATATTATGAGACAAAATGTACTGGGGAGGGGGAGGAAGTGGAAGGTGAGAAAGTACCTGGCTATTCAGATCTGGTCACCAAATACGGCTAAAGTCATCTCAAGCAATGTTTCGATTCTGAATGGTTATCTGTTACCAGAGCGATACTGAAAGTATCCACCACTCTGAGATTAAGGCGACGCAATGCCAAGTAATTCAAATACATCTGTTTTTGGATTGAAAATTTGGTTGTCTAGAAATATGGCAGACGATTTAATTAAAAAGTACGAATAGAACAAGTCTTTGCTGAATAATTTTACAAGCCTAGAAAAAAAAATGTCAGGCCTACAAAAATGCTTTTAATTGTAAAATCTCCTGAAACATGTAGATATATTTATATTAATAAAGTGCTGAATACAAAGCATATTATTTAATTCATTTATTAATCATGACGCTACAAAGTGAA
The DNA here is from genome assembly GCA_022606495.2 of Halesus radiatus. Classification (NCBI taxonomy): domain Eukaryota; kingdom Metazoa; phylum Arthropoda; class Insecta; order Trichoptera; family Limnephilidae; genus Halesus; species Halesus radiatus. Next base: position 20,511 of record JAHDVE020007523.1, on the reverse strand, counting down.
AACCAATCGTTTCAATTCAAGAAATTATTGTAAAATCTCCTAAGGGTTCATAACTTTTTTGGATCTGGTTAATATTATACAATGTGGTAAATTAAGTTTTTTGGAAAATCACTGACTCAGCTTTACAAAATAAAATATGCGGCCGGTGTTAAGCGGTATCCTCTTAAGCTTCATTAAATGACCAGGTTTGAAAAACCAAGTAGCAACCTTCCCTCCTACCCGTCTCTGTCCCCTCCCCACCCCCTTTAGCCTCACAACATTGGACGGTAATACACAATAACCAGTTTAGCACGAAAAATGTGATTTTCATTGACTTAGTAATATTTATTTTATTATTATAATTTTGAATAGGTTTTATTTTATTAATAAAATTTTTGATACATACATTTATATAAACATGTGTTTTTGTATGTATATTTTATATTCAATTATATATATATTTGAAAACATGTATACAAATTTATATGTATTATATATATAGCAAAAAATCCTACCTAGGTAAGGCCAGTGCGTGTGTACACTTGGTGTTAGTTAGTGGCAGTAAAATAGTTTCTTTTTTCATGGAATTATTTTTTTTTTTAAATTAAATTAAATTATATATTCCTTATATCTATATCTTTACAAATTAAATGATTTTTTCTTTAAAATAATAACTTTATAATACTAATAAGATTGTAAAAGAAAACAAGATAAAATTAAATTTAAAAATTTTAGAGATAAAAAGCAATATTTGTAATACATGGATGTTGAAGGTGAGTTAAATAAAAATTTAAGTAAAAAAAAGAAAACAAAAAAAAGAAAATGGGAAAAATATACAATTATAGCAGGAAAAGGTTGATGTCTTTAGTTTCTATCTAGTTTTATTTTTATTTTTGTATGTGTTTAAAGACGATATGTTTGTACACTTACCTACACTACATAGTTTTAGTTAAGTAATAATAATAATAACAATGTTTATTTATTTGAAACACAAATTATTTAACAACAACATCTGAGAAAGCTTTGACTGCCCAACTGGGAACAAATACCGTTTTAGGAAAGTCAAATTGACAAGTTTAGTTCATATTAAGTGCCATTATACAAAAATGGAAGGGAAAAAAGTTAGTATTGAAATAGTGTGGGAATATAACAAATCTAGAAAAAAGTATAATTATTAAGTATAAAGAGATTGATAGGTACTGGTTGGTGCGATGAGGAAAAAAATGCGTTTAAAATTGAGTACTAAAAAAATATTGTATTATTGATAAGATTGAGTTACGTATCACCCATCTTTATAAGCCGACGAAGAAACTCGGGTGTAGTACGTAAAGTACCTAAATAGTTTTAATTTTACAAAATAAAGTTTTTTATAAGAGGCAGGAATAATTAAATACATTTTCGTAAGTTGTTTTACTAAGAGAAAAATTATTATTAGAAAAAAAAAATATGAATAAAAATAGAACACGTTTGAAAACACTAGTTCAAAACATGGTAACAAAACGAAAAAAACTTGTATTAAAAAATATCCAGTTTAATTACGTTAGTTTAAGTTTTAAATCTATTTGCGTCGCATAAAACTCTGTGCTGGTATTATATATATATATATTTGAACGTAATTGTAAAATATATTACCATACATAATTCTAATTCCCTCGAGAAACTGTCACATTGCTATTAACATGAAAAAATAATAATTGATTACGTGTAAACTTGTTCAAGATAAAATAATATGAAAAACATACACTCAATTAATGTTGTTATAATCTGTATACATAATAACGAATGTTTGTCTGTGTGTCCTCGATTTTCTTGAAAATTACTGGACCGGTTTCGCTGAAAATAGCACAGTTTGTTCTTATTAGTGCCGGGAAGGTTTAGAAAGTAGTTTAAATGAAATCTTATACGTCAAACTGTTGTTACATCGTTTTAAAATTAGTATGAAAAACATTGAACACGCCATGTTGTATTCAGGTTAGCCCATAGATATACCACTATGGTAAGCCACAGATTACATATTCAAAAAAAAAAGGTTTGTTTGGGTAGAATATTTCAAAAATGGAAAACATACGTAGGTACCCACTTAAGAACTTTATTATTTAGATATATTTTGAAAAAAATGGAATTTGGAATGAAATAAAATTTTGAAAATTAATAGATTTTTGTTTAGAGATAGTAATAGTTGTCACGAGGCATTAATTTCACTGTTAAAGAAATTATGGCAGCCAAACGACAAGCAAGAATTCATAACTTCATAACTTTATTCAAAATAAAAATAAAATTCCGATCAAGGCCAGGTAAAAATCAGCTAGTAATAATATAATAATAATGTTAAATTTTCTTATTTTTTCTTCGCAATTTTTTGAGATGATGATTTTCCAACTGGGATCTCCCATTCTGAGGATTTCATTAGTAAGTTTCCTTAAGTTACATTTTTATAATATTTTGATGATTTGTATAGCGAATTTTTTTTGCTAAAAATCACTTCAAGAGCGCTGTACAAATGTATTTACATGTATATATTATACTTTTTTTTCCAAGACAACAAACTACTAATAATCTATTACAACAACTTATAACTTAAGGGCTAAGACTGTCAGGTTGTATCCACCAGCTCGTTGGTTAATTTCATAAAACCATGTGTACAATGTATCTATCATCAATGAGGGTGATACTGCATAAAAATTTTAATACGATTTATATTAAGTACAGGCTGATAATATGAAGGACCATACTTACCGGGCATGTAATTTCAGAATAACACAGTTTATTAAATAATTGTATATACAGTTTTGCACGCAGATGACACAATATCGGAAAAACTGCGAATCGCGTGTTATATAAGGTGCTATTTATTCTAACTATTAATGATATTTATTGTTCATTTGGAAAGGAAAAGCAAGTATTTTATAATGGGCAGTACAGTACAGAGATTTTATTAGGATTCATCCTCCTAAATGTGATTCCCCGCACAATAAGAAACAGATTGATGTAAAACGCTTCGAATATATAATATTAATACAATGAGATGAAGTGCTATTAGGTTATGTAAACAATACAAGGAACTCTATGGTATATTGAATTTAAGGATATGAAAGCCTAGAAAGATAAGTTTTTAGATTGAACCGAAATTCTGTCGGACTTGTTATGCATCTTAGTTCCGGAGGGAGTTTATTCTAAGCCTTGTGGAATGTTGTTTGTGCGGTTGTATTTTTTCAGTTTCAATTTGGTTTTAGTAATTTTCCCTGCTTTTTGTATCCATCTTTTATTTGTGCTTTTAATGTTTTTAAGTTCTTGTGATTTTTTAAGGAGAGTGGGATTTTGTTACATAGCTTAGTAAGCTTTTTTATCCAAATGTTGTATTTGCAGTTGCTTGTTGGATGTATTTTTGATGTGTTTGTTGCTATTTTGTGTGTTTTATGTTTACGAATGCACAGAAATATTGTTTTAACCAAACGGTTAATTGACTAGGGGTAGGAAAGAGTCTGAATGTTTTTTTTAAATAATGTCGCCAAACATTATTTATAACACACTTAGAAGATAGATTGAAGAAAAATAATAATTCTAGAATATTACAAAATGCACAACTGGAGCATTTGGTTCCTTAGGACAGGTAATCTGCCTAGCTGGGAACTAATATCGACTTGACAAGACATAAAGACTGCTGCTAACCGTCTGGAACCAGTGAGACTATGACATCCCCAAATGGGGAATGTCGTCAGGCTGAAGGTATTGGGGAGGGGAAGGAGAAGGGGAGACGAAGATGGGGAAATACTTCGCAATTCAGATCTGGTCAACAAATACGGCTAAAAGCCATTTCGAGCAAAGTTTCAATTCTGAATGGTGGTCCTTCACCAGGGCGATACTGAGAGTATCTTCCATTCTGGAACGTGCGTAAATATACCATATATTATTTTTAAATGAATAAATTGTGAAACAGCAGAAATTAATTAAAAAAATTTACTTGCGCACGCCGGGATTTGAACCCGGTTATTAGTTATTGTACAATGTTATATACTTTCTATTATTTTATGTGCTATATAACTGTATCTACGCAATGCAATAAATATACATATTTTTAAACTACCTACGTATGCATACTGGGGATATTGATGCAATATATTATATTATTAAGTAGTTAGTTATAAATATATGAGATATTTGATATGTACATCCTTTGCAAGTACTGCAAACGCAATTAAAAAGTAATACATGATTCACACCCTTGCATGAAGGGACCTGAGCATACAACCTACTATTTACTCGCATTAGGCATGACGTGGCATACGAGTGACCACACTTTGATAACTATTTTATCCTTATTGTAACGTCAAAGTTATTATTGTGATGCAATACTAACTAGTACACAGATAATCTGACGAACTACTCTGAGGTTTTGTACGACCACGTTGTTCTAACAATACCGTGTTTACTAAGCAATGTATCGGTAGAAGTTGAATTAAAAATAATTAATATTTTCTTGTTATTCATTAAAAAATATGTTCCGAAGACGAAACATCTATCACGCGTCATAATAATCGCCTAGCAGAACTCTTTTCGTAAATTATTATTTTTTTAAATTTAAAAATAATATTTATATTTATTCATTAAATAAGATAATATTAACAAATCTCAAATGAAACATGGAACCGAAAAAGACAGAAAATAAATAAGGTATTGGTCACATCTCGGAATCAAACACAAGATACGTGTCTTTTTCTGTTTCATGTTTCATTTAAGATTTGTTAATATAATCTTCTCCAATGATTAAATAATACAATGAGGTTTATAAGTATCAATAACTTATTCCCACAAATTGAGTAATATTTATATAAATATTAATAATTCTCAATGAAATATGAAACAGATAAAGACCCAGAAAAGAGTGACGTTGGCAGCTGGGACTTGAACACAGATCTTTTAGTTATACCGGGACCACCACTCTCCGAATTGAGTAATTGAGACCTAATTATACAAAGTAATTTTAACGATATCATGTTTTAACGTAAGAAATACATATTTTTTAATTAACTATTTACCTTATTATTAAAAAAAACATTATACTTTATAGATATTATTAATTAAAATAAAATTTATTCAGGTTAACTTAAAAAAATGTATTTCTAAATATTTTAAAGAATGTTATCAGTATAGCAAATAAATAACCTAATCAATCGGAATTTTAATAATAAAAAAAATATTATTAATGCAATAGTTTTGAAACAGCCTGTTATAATACCACGTGCTGTTTAACGACAGATAAGTAGTATTTAAGTATCCTCGGCTTCCTTAACAGCTCAGTGTCTTCCTTCGGCTGGCTGCAAACACACGCGTCAACCAAGCTTACAGTCAGTCAATAACTCATTGTTTACGTTTACATTGAAAGATCAACGGTCAACAATGTTTTTCCAGCGTACTTCAAGGATGTTTGCGGCAGTTGTACTGGTTATGGTGGCTGTTATTGGTTCAGCGCAGTCTGGAGTTTTAAGAGAAAATAGTGAAAGAAGAATTCGGTTTCCTCAAGAAGAAGACTCAGTAAATGAAGTAAGCAGTCCTCCAGTTTTGTGTATGCGAAAAATATTTGGACGGGGAGATTGTGTCAATAAATTGACATCACCAACGAGAGGTGATTACAACGAGAAGTGCAAACCTGATCAAGTCTCGGTGAAGGGAAAATGCCATCCGAAATACGACGATTTCATTGTATTTGAATCTGAAACATCCGAAGAAAAAACTGTTAAACCCGAAGAAAAATTGCCTACAATCTGTCTCCGAGGATCTGAATTGGTTGGTGATAAGTGTGTTGATATATTATCAACAGAAACGAGAGATAATGCTTCATCAAAATGTAAACCTGGTGAAGTTTTGATCAAGGGAATCTGTTTTTCATTGGATGAAATCGCATCACCCGAATCTTCAGAAGAATATGTTGGTAGTGAAGAAAAACTGCCTATAATCTGTCTTAGAGGTTTTGAATTACTTGGCGATAAGTGTGTAAACCAATTCGGATCAGATGGTGCTGAAGAAAATAATGGAAGTGCCAGATTGAAGTGCCCTCCAAATTCCATGACGGTAGGAGGTCTGTGTACGGAAACAAACTCTTCCAATTTGGAAGATTACAGCGAGAATGATGAAGTAGCAAAAATTCTCAATGACGTCTTCAAAACACTGGAAAGCAGACAAAGCGGGGGACAAACACCTGAAATTTGTTTACGGGGATCTGTACTGATTGGTGGAAAGTGTGTTGATTTGTTTTCTCTTGGAAGTGGTACAGAAATCACGGAAGTACCGATTGCAAAGGACACACCTACAAGGAATAGTTTTTCCGAAGTAGAAGCATTGCCGGTTATTTGCAGTCGGAACGCTGAATTGATCGACGGAAAGTGCGAAGATCATTTTGAACCGGAGGAAATGAAGATGGGTTGTCCTCTCAACTATATCAAGATTGGAGACAAGTGCATCCATCGGGACTTCGATCAAGATACCGTCGTCTTTCCCTCGGAGCTGTGCGCAAATGACTCTACCTGGAACGGAATATCGTGCGTCGAACTAAATAAACTACTGAAGAATGCTAACCATATTCAAACGTCATGAAAATAAGAAAAACATGAGCTCGCATAACTTCAAAGAAAAAAGACTGAAACGAGAAAAAATCCCGCCAAAACTCATTACTTATTAACCATAGAAAGTAAATTATTTAAACATTTAGAATTACGCTATTTATTTAAGATTTTTCAACTTATCGTTTATTGAACCGAATCACGTCCCCGTTCTTGTTGATCCAACCTTTCGGACATCCTAACAGTTTCTATCATCAGGGAAGTGTGTGGAGTACAGAAAATTATGTAATTTCATCATCATTACACAACTAACATCTGCCCTGGTGAAGGACACTGTAAGACTAAAAAAGTATTGGCTAAAGAAGGAGAAAGAAGCACAATGCCACACAAAATATTATAAAAGCAATAACATAAACTGTTGACCTTGAAAATATTAATCATAAATTGGCTGTGTTCGGAAGGAATTGTGAACTTTTTGATCTCTACAACAATTGTTAAACATAATCAACTCACGACTCTTGCAAAACAAAGATCTTTATTGCTCATAAAATCCACAATTCAACTTGTAGTACCTACTTATTTCAAAGAAGTAGTTTTCACGTGTGTGTATTTATGCTACCCAAGATTCTTTACATACAAATATTTTACGACGCCTAAATAATGGAGTTTTTTTTAATGAATATTTTAACGATAAGTTATTTGCATGTCTGTTCCAAAACCGGTTTTTAGCAGCGTGATAAAATAATTTCAATAAAGACATTGCTTCTACATTTGCTTCTAAAAGAATATTGATTATAAATGTTTGACTGGAATTAACGTTAAAAGATAACCAACAACAGTATTGATTTATTTATATATTAATTACATAAGTTATTTTTAAGGAAATTGATATTACATTTGTGCATTTTAATTACGATTTTCTTTTGGGCTGCCAAATAGAAATTATTGTAATTTGATAATTTTTATAATCGCTATGATTGTAATTTAAAAGGATTATCTTATACTTAAGAAAAAAGCTATTATTTTGTTTGTTAATATGATGTTTGTTTGTTATATTTAGTAAAAGCTACTGCTCATTTATTAATAAGAAAATTATTTTGTATCGTACTTGATTACACATTATTAACACTTAAACTGGTAAAATGATGTGAAAAATATACAAATATTATGCAATATTTAAAACAGTATTTTATTACATTACCTATTGTATTACATGTTTTTAAATGGTGGAAGAAGTCGGGGACGCCCGAGAAAGACATGGCGCGGTCAAGTGAATCAAATACTTGAGAAGGGTCATGTCAAGAGTCCGAATAACAGAAGAGTATGTATGAGACGATGTGTGGATGTGAATGAAGCAAGAAATTCAATTTATTTTTATAACTTATTGAGGTTTATAAATCCCATTGTAATATGTAATCATTGAAGATGATAATTTAAAAAAATCTTAAATGAAACACGAAACCGAAAAAAAGTCGCATCTGGGAATCTATTGGCTTCATAACATGGGATTTAATGGAGGATAATATTGACTAGTCTTGAAATTGAGATATGATAGTGATGAAAATGGCGTAAAGTGAACATCAAAAATTACATAATTATAATTCATACAAAACTGAATTTTGGATTGGAGGCCAAAATATCCATCCAAACTGAATGATCTATTTTTTTTAATTAAAGGTTTAGTAAATATCTCGTACGGATGAGAAGTATTTTATTGATTTTTGTTTTACCTTATGAAATATCGGCCATTAAAGGAATTGATTTTTTTGCGATTTTAGAGGTATCTTTAACAATTATTTAGGGGCTAACGATGATTTAAAAAAAAGTTTTAGCCTATCTGCTTTGAAAATATAATGAAATATAAAATTATTTTTATTTTTAACATATTAAAATAAGCATTATGGTGGACTTTAAATCAAATTAAAAACGACCAATTTACGGTGGAACACAAATTTGCCATACAGAATTTAAAATATCGACTCGAAAAAACATTTCTTTTATTTTTATATTTTCAATAATGGAATTATACTTGTATAGAAAATGTGATACATTTTTTAAAAAAGTACGATAAACCCGCAAATATTTTTCTAAGCTGCCTCTAAAATTATGAAAAATTAATTTTTTTCTTGTCTCACACTTAAAAAATTAAAACAGAAATAAATAAAATACTTCTCATCCGTACTAGATATTTACTAAACCTTTAATTAAAAAATAACAGAAAATTCCGTTTGGATGGGTATTTTGGCCTCCAATCCAAAATTCAGTTTTGTATGAAACAGGCACCGCAGCCGTTCCCCTTAAGCGGGAATTTAAACCTTTTCGCCAACTGCATAAGGATTGCGTGATGTCGTTTGACTTTTATGAAGTGGATCGCCTTAATGATTCAAATTTAGTTTAAAAGTTAGTGTAATATCTTAGTTTTATATAGATGGCGATATCGACAAGACAGTAGGTACAGGAGTGATACCTGAGAACCCCTCGACAGACAGATTATTACCATTGATTGTATTAGAATGAGCTTAGCCTCCTGGCTTCCCAAATCCATTATACTGAGATTCCGTATATCATATTATTTATTAATAAATACCCAAGCTAGCGTTGTTGTAATCGGAGTTTTATTTTTAAGAGATAAATACACAACAGTTATTATAACACCTACGTTAAATAAATGATTAAAACGAAAAAATCACAATTTATGTGTTGGCTTGAAAAAAATGAATTAATATTATCTTGTATTATGTCTAAAGATATTTAAATCAGAAATCACACATTTGTATAATAGAATTAATTGAGGCCACGTAGAATGGAATTTGTGATACAATGTTTTATTCTGACATCAATCACTTGACGCTAGTCTGGCGACCGAGTTGAAAACTTTATGATTCAGTGGAAGATTTTGAACAAATCGACAATGTAGCTCTGTCATTCTAACATATATACATTTCCATCAAATTCCAAGTTTTATTTTATATGTTACAATCGTTATATACCACAGGCATCTCCAATAGGCTGTCAACTATCCGCCTGCAGAGTATCCACAGATACTTTGGACACGTTGCTTGCCAAATCGAGAACTCCAACCTGGAGAAACTCAAGACAAAGTGGAAGGCGGGTAAGCAGAGAAAGGTCACCGATGCGTTGGAGTGACCAAATTTCGCAGGCGTCCGGAATGTCTGTGTTCTCTCCACGCAGAGCAGGATCGCGAGGAGTGAAGGAGTCTTGTATACGAAGGAGATTGGAGTGGGGGTCACGATCCCCAGCAATGAGGAAGCGAGTCAAGAAAGAGAAATATCCAAGTAAGAGCCAAATATCTTAATCGCTCGGACACGGAGGTCGTCAACTTTACGTAATAGCACATAGCGGTTTCCATTATGTTTATACAGTGATTGCAAGTTTTCAAGGGTAAATTACTTCATTAAAGTAGATTTTAATTTTTTTTTTAAATACAACTGTATATTGTAATTACCCACATATGGTAACGCTAGAAGTAGCAGCTTGTATAGTTTTCCACATATTAACGTTTTTTCTCTATTTAGAAATTAACGTATTTGAACTAAAATGAAAAAAAAAATATTCCGAACTGACAAGCAGAAAATTCGCGTGATTATTAGTATTACAGCAGCCAAAAACTGAAGAACGGTAAGCTCTAGTAACATCCAATTTGCACTGTCTGGAGTTCATAAATTTCAGAGAGTCCCACCATCGAAATATCTTCAATCTCAAATAAAAAAGTCAAATCTTAATTGCAAAGCAGAAAACTGTTTATTTGTATTGTGAGTTCTGACGTCATTAAATTAATCCAATTTTTGGCTCTAATTTCAAGATCAACGCAACTATTTTTCATCATTATGAGCTGTAGAGCTATGAAATAAAGGCCTTGCTGTTAAAAAATAAAATACGTCATTTGTTTAGATTGAACAGTAATTTTACAATAATTTGTTTGGTGTCAATCTGGGCGTTTAGCGACTTTTAAATTCAATATATGTTACATGTAACATTACCTGCCTTACTAGACGATGTATGTTTTTATTTGAAATGAAGGTAAAACAAAACAAAAAGGAATTCCTAGAAATTAATAAAAATGAGAAACTATGATGAATGTTGAAATGACCTATTGTCAGTTAATAAGGAAATCCAGTGAAAATATAATGACTTTAAAAATATGTATTCATACAGATCAGCAAACGCTGATTCTGAATATATAACTTTTTATTATATATAATTATACGTAGAATTTATAATCGTTAAAAAGTGAATAAAAAATCATTTTATTAAAACACCTTTTTATGTTGGTACATTGCATTTGGAACATCTGACTTCACGCGTGCATTGTGTTTTTGGAAAAGTGAAAAAAAATATTTTTCACATGTGTTTTGTATTTTTAATATGTATTTTTTTTTGTTTTGACGAAATTTTAACTTAATTTTGGTGACTTTAAGCTCTATAATTGTTGTTCAGTATAAAAAACTATTATTAGTGAAATAATTTAGAGTATTCATGAGCAAACCAATTATCAATAGGAATATTATGATAATATTATTGCCCAATACTATTTTTATTCTTCGATTTAATGTTTCTAAAAAGATATATAATTTTATTACTTACGTTTTGTTATGGTTTACTATGAATAGAATACAAAATTATGTACGGTCAAGCTTATCCTTTTTTTTTGACATTTGACATTCTAACCTCATAACTGATAAAAATCGACCGGCCATAGATTTGGAGCGTTTTGGTGGGCTATGAAAAATTGAAACTTTGAAAATTATTTTAACTAAGAATGATTGATTAAGTTTTTATTACTGAATTGCTCTCTAGTAAGTGTGAACATCTGTAAAAATCCAGTATAAATAAATAAATAAGAAACAGCTTGAGAAATTTCCATTGAAACTCGAACGAACCAGCTATTAAAGCTAGCATTAGAATGATAACAATTTTAATTTAAAATAAATTTATTAAAAATAAATATAACAAAGCATATTTTATAAATTCTAAATAAACGTAAGATAGTGTTTCATTTTTAAAATGAGTACAGAAGATTGAAGAATGTCTCGATTAAATAAAAAAAGCACTTTGTAATTACAATTGAATTCCACCATGTATTAACAGTTTCAAAAATAGCAATATTGAGAAGAATGTTTCCACAGGGAGTACATTTTAAGGGATACATGATTTATTAAGTACAATTATTTTATTCATTGAAAATGTCAAAGCACAATAATAATTAATTAGTATCTATACAACGGAACTCAATAAATTGTTGCAATGGCATATATTAAAATTTTATTGAAAACACAATATTACCCTTTTCCTTCCCAGCAGTTCCTCTTTCCATTCCTTACATTCTTAAAATACCCTCCACACAGGGGAAGGGGTAGGGGTATGGGTAGGGATAAGAGGAGGGGTAGGGGTATTGGTATTGGTAGGGGTAGGTATAGGGGCAGGGGTAGGGATACGGCTAGAAGTAAGGTTAGGGGTAAGGGTGGGGGTAGGGGTAGGTATAGGGGCAGGGGTAGGGATACGGCTAGAAGTAAGGTTAGGGGTAAGGGTGGGGGTAGGGGTAGAGGTAAGGGTAGGGGTACAACCTCAAAACTCTACTGCAAAACACGGGATACGCCAGGTACTTCAGCTAGCAGCACCTTAATTCAAATATTCAAGGTGTTTTTTTCAGAACGTTCATCACAGTGAACAAAATCAAATTAAGGGTAAGGTTAGCATGTAGGTATTAGTTTGTACACATGCAAATACATTGTAAAACCCTTTAAAATGTAGGTATGATACTTATAGATGATGCCATGCCTGCTTATGTAAGTTATCAAATAAAATAATAAATTAACCAATGACATATAAAATACAAACAGATTTATTTTGTGTTAAATAGGGTTATACAAAACAAACCTCTATCAACTACACACTCCTAAAATGTAATTATATTAATCGGGTCAACGAAGTTCACCATGCATAAAGGCAATACAAGACATGCCTCTATTATATTTACATATTTACTTACAGCTACAAGTATTATTTTAATTTTCTTTCACTGGTGAACGCTTAAAAAAAAATCAGAAAAAAAAAAATTATAATACGAAAGTAATATTTCAATTATTCACGTCACGAAATTTCATGTCATATCATGTTATCTCATGTATTTTCATGTCATATCAGGTAATTTCATGTCATTATTGTGATTATATATGTCTACCTTATTTCCTTTAATATTCATTATTTTTTAGAAGTAATTATTTTGGATGTTGTATTATAAAATAATATCTTTAAAAATGCCTTAAAATGAAAATTTGTAAAATTTTTAAAAGGAATAAAGAATTGATTTGAATTGAATTGAACATTATGTAATTTCATGTCATATCATGTATTTTCATGTCATATCAGGTGATTTCATGTCATATCATGTAATTTCATGTAATTTCATGTCATATCATGTAATCTCATGTCATATTATGTATTTTCATTTAATATCAGGTATTTTCATTTAATATCAGGTAATTTCATGTCATACCATGTAATTTCATCAGGCTATTTCTCCAAAGATGTAGGTGAAGAGGATGGAACACCGCACAACGAAGGGTGCAAATGATGCGGCTTTTAAGTTAATGGAATAAAGGTCTATATAACGTTTCAATGACAAGTAAATACTTTCAATTATAAACAAATATTTTCAATCATTAATAAACCTCTTCGACCATAAATATGTGAATTAAATCATTAAACGTTTTCAATCACTAAAAAAACATTTTAAATCATAAATAAACATTTTCAATCGTTAACCCATTCACACGAGGGGAAAATTTAATTGCATATAAAAATAACCAAGAAATACTGCGCGGTACGACTCACCAGCGAGCTTCACTAAGCATCGGCATAGGTGGTACAAAAAACTCTGACAGTACATTTGTACTTTTGGTAAATAAATTACCTCTTTTTATAGTTACAAGTTCAGATAAATGTGTATGCATTAGAGGGAATAAAGTATATATAGTAGCACCTTAATTCAAATATTCAAACTGTTTTCTTTTTTTTTAAATGATCATCAAGTGAACAAAATCAAATTAAGTGTAAGGTTAGTATGTAGGTATTAATTTGTACATATGTAAATACATAGTAAAACCCCTTAAAATCATGGCGTCATTCCTGTTTATGTATGTAATAATAAAAAAAATAAAATATATATATATATATATGTTATGGTTGAGATTTCACGGGTGTAAGATGTAGAATAATTTTCTCGGTTTACCCGCGTAATGTAGTCCTTAGAAGGACTTTTTAACTCCTGACGTTTCGGACAAATCACATTGTCCATCTTCAGAGGCCTTATGTCTTGAGTTTTGTTTTGAACTGATCGCTTGAGCGTGTCCGTTCAATCCAAAAGTCAAAACCTAAGTGGTTGCAAATCATTTTAATAGTCTAGGACGCAGAACGCGTGTAGATAAAGGGGTGGGGGTAGGGGTGGGGCATTTAATAGGCTGTTTACGCATAGTAACCGGGTTATTTTTATTTAAGGAAGTTGAGGGTAATTCTAATAATTTTGGAAGTGATGTTATCGGGGAATTTTGATCGATTATGACTTTCCAAGTGTCGGGAATTCTAATTGAGTCATTTCTAGTATTCATATTGTTTTTATGTTTATGAATTTCGATGGCTTCGCGGTAAATTCGTCTTGTTTCATTGAAAAGGCTGGCTATTGTCGTGGTATTATCAAAATCTATTTTATGACCTTCATTAAGGACGTGTTGTACTAAGGATGACGTTAAGCGTTTATTGGTGACATCTACTTTATGTTCTGCGATTCTACATGATATTTTTCTATTACTCCGTCCAATATATACCTTTTCACATGCTCCACAAGGTATTTTATAAATACCATGTGATTCAAGTGGAATGTGATCTTTCGGACTTCTTAACAGAGTCGAGATTTTATTATCCGATTTATAAATTGTTTTGATTTTATTCTTTCTGAGGATTCGGCTAATTTTATCTGTTGAGCCTTTAATATATGGAAGAATGGCTATTGAGAGGGGTGGCTCTTCTGGTTCAAGAACAGATTTTTTATCTTTTACTATGGATTTGTCTATTAAATATTTGGAGAAGCCGTTTGCTTGAAGAGCGTTACTGAGAAAATTTAATTCCTCCTGGATATGATCTTTATCCGCTAGTCGTTTTGATCTCGTGACTAATGTGTTTATAACTGATGACAGCTGGGAGGGGTTATGGTTTGAGTTGGCGTTTAAATATCTATTTGTATGTGTCGGTTTTCGATATACCGTGTGGCCAAGGCTGCCATTATTCTTCTTTTTTACTAGAATATCGAGAAATGGGAGACAGTCGTTTTCTTCGATTTCCATGGTAAATTTGATATTCTCGTGGATGCTATTTAGATGAACGAGAAAGTTATTTAATTCTTCGTTTCCGTGTGGCCAAATTATGAATGTATCATCTACATACCGACACCAAAGTGACGGTTTCAAGGGAGCGTTCTCTAATGCCTTTATTTCAAAATACATCATGTAAATGTTTGCGATTACTGGACTGAGAGGCGAGCCCATGGGAGCCCCTTCAGTTTGTTTATATATTTGTCCCTCAAATTGAAAGTAAGTATTTTTAAGACAGTGTTCCGTTAGAGTGAGGAAGTCATCGGGAAAGTCTAGTTTATATTTAATTAGATCTAATGCCTCGGTGATTGGTATTTTAGTGAACAAAGAGACTACATCGAAGCTGACTAAAATGTCACCTTTGTTTAGAATTCTGTTGGAAATAATTGAAATAAAATGCTCAGCATTTCGTACGTACGAATCGGCCTTTTCAACAAAAGGCTGGAGCCGTTTGGCTAGAAAACTTGCCAATGTCTGGGTAGGTGATCCACATGAGCTGACAATAGGTCTGAGGGGTGTGTTTTGTTTATGAATCTTTGGAAGACCGTACATTTTTGGACAACGTGAAGACTTCTCCCTTGGGATAAGCATCTTCTTTAAATCAACATCAATTTCAGTGGCCATGATTTTAGTTTTTGTGGTTTTCTCAAGATATGTAGTGGGGTCGTTTTTATTAATTTTATAAATGGGATCAAGTAGAATGTCGCGCATTTTTGAGGTGTAATCGCTTGTGTTCATTCACAAAACTCAAGACATAAGGCCTCTGAAGATGGACAATGTGATTTGTCCGAAACGTCAGGAGTTAAAAAGTCCTTCTAAGGACTACATTACGCGGGTAAACCGAGAAAATTATTCTACATATATATATATATATATATGTATATATAAATTAACCAATGACATACAAAATACAAACAGATTTATTTTGTGTTAAATAGGGTTATACAAAACAAACCTTTATCAACTACATACTCCTAAATCTAAAGTAATTAATTTAATAGTGTCCACCAAGTTAACCATGCATAAAGGCAATACAAGACATGCCTCTATTATATTTACATATTTACTTACAGCTACAAGTATTAATTTAATTTTTATTCACTTGTCACTGATTCAAAACACAAACATAAAAAAATACCTAATTATAATAAATAATAAGAAATATTTCAATTTTCCATATCCTGTAATTTCAAGTCAAGTCATGTAATTTCATGCCATGTCATGTAATTTTATGTCAAATCATTCAATTTCATGTCACATATAATTTCATGTCACATCATGTAATTAATTGTATTAGAAATTAAATAAAAACATTATTATTATTATTATTATTATTAATGTAATGTTATTTCAAAGCAAATCTTATAAATTTCTTGTAAAATTATGTAATTTAATGCCATGTGATTTCATGGCATATCATGTAATTTTATGTCTCGTAATTCCATACTAGGTCATATCATGCAATAAATGTAATTTCACGTTATGTAGTTTCATGTCATGTCATTTCGGGTTATTTTGTGTCGCTTGATGTCATAAATTTTTTGCTGGTTTAGACATGTCTATCGATTACTATTATTTAAGGTAATAAAGTACCTTATATATGTATAGCCTATTAGTATATGTCGGGTTATGTCATATAAATATCATTTCTTCGTATTATTTATCACTAGTATCTACTTAATTTCCAGATTACAATAAATCCACATTTGCAGATGTGGATTTATTGTAATACATACATTCCTTTATTTTTGCACAATACACCAGTATTACATGTCATGTCACATTGATTATTACACTTGCAAATTCGGTAACTTAATATTAAAAAAAAAAAAAAACTTTGTATGGTACTTTGTTCTCATAGTATTTTTTTGTATTGTAGGTGAATTATGTTTAAAATCTGATATTTGTTGCAAATAATAGTAATAGTAATAATAATAATAATAATAAAATAAAAAATAATAATAATTGGATTACTTCTATAGCGCCGCTTTCATGGGAAAATCACCTGAAGGGCAAAACTGGTAATATTACAAGAGGTCATTAAAAATAGAGCCTTCATTTTGAAAAAAAAAACAGAAAGCCAAGTAATTTTATGCATCTTGCCTGTAATATTCCTTTTTCGTATGCATCTGTAAAAATCAATAACTTTCAAAGCTGAATTTTGCAATTTTGTCAACCCCAAATTATTATAAACATCAAAACCAGTAAAATTCAAATAAATAATTCACTTTACCGCAATGATCTTGTGGTTTTTAATGCATTCATATTAAACCATAGTCTTTCTATTTCAGTTGATTTGTGAAGTAACAATTAATTACAGGACATACTATAAGCAAATAACAGTTTTCTTCATTTATCTCAAAATGAATACTTTTGGAGGTTACTGACTTTGCAAGAAGTACATTAATTATCAAATCAATGTATTCATATGTCATTAATATCTACTGTAGGTTTAAGACTTCATGTAAAAACGTGTTAATAAAGTCAATTCAATACATAACTTTATGTACGTACAACTTAAAACTAGTACATGGGTGCAATGAAAATTTTAGATTTTATGAAAAACAGAGGGAACAAAGAAGACAAATTCATAGAGAAGAAAAATGATTTAAAACTGAGGTAGACGTTTATCTCTCCAAACGTAAAACAGTCAGTTTGAGTATTTAACTAACTATCAGGCTATATCTCTAAAGATGTAGGTGAAGAGGATGGTACACTGCACAATACAGGGTGCGAATGATGCAGTTGTTAAGTTTATGGAAGAAAGGTCTACACAACATTTCAATGATAAATAAATATTTTCAATAATTAATAAACCTCTTCAATCATAAATAAACTTCTTTAACCATAAATGTGCAAATTAAACATTTTGGATAGTGAAAAAAAATTAAATTTAACTCATAAATAAACATTTTCAATCGTTAACCCCTTCACATGAGCGGAAAATTCAATTGCATATAAAAATAACCAGGAACTACTGCACGGCACGGCTCATCAGCGAGCTTCACTACACAGTGGCACTGGTGGCGCAATAAACTCTCACAGCACATTCGTACATAAGTAAAAAATATATATATATCCGTGAGTTAGAGGGAATAAACATTTTCAATCATAATTATACAATTTCATTAATATTGTAATAAATTTTTGATCTTAAATAAACATTTTAAATATAAATAAAATGTCAATAATAAATAAGCTTCAATTTACTGGAATAACTTAATTATGAATCTCATTGAAACATTAATCATTGAAGAAGACCATATTGACATATCTCAAAATGAAATATATTCCAATAATTTGAATATTCTTTTTAGACTTGTAGAAAAAGTCAATAGATGTCCATTACAAACAAAAATCGGATCTATATAACCGAAACACTATCTGGATTGCAAATATTATTAGGGTAAAACTTTGTGATCATACAAAACGGTAGCAGTCAATAATATGAGAATTAATTGAGGATAATATTGGTAAGATTTAAATTTGAAGCATGATATCGATAAACTGAACAGGCATCATTGGTTCAGTGGTTAGAACTTTGTCCCGGTAAGACAGAGGTCCTGGGTTCGATTCCCAGATGCGACTAATACCTTTTTATTTTGTGTGTCCTTTTCTGTTTCACGTTTTATTTTGAGATTTGCTAGTATGAGCTTCTTCAGAGATTAAATAAATAAACCTTTCAATCATGAAAAAAGAGTTTTCCTTAATTATTAAAAAATTTAAATCATGCATAAAACGTTTTCAATCGTACATAAATATTTTCAATCACGAACTGTATTGGATAAAAGGGACTCATACATTGATCTATTAATACATTTTTACCCTCTAAGTGTCCTAGATGTTCTGGGTTCTTAATTCTAAAGAAATAATAAAAGTAAGTAAAACATAATGTATATAATTATACAGTTCTAAAGATATTACAATCACTGTTAGTAATCGAATGGAATGATATCAATTTTTGTTAAATTTAGTTAGTTATGTGAGGGCATGTGAATCTTTAAGAGAACCACGTCGTAGGAGAAAGGAAACACAAAAGTTCATTCGTCATTACGCTGTTGAGGTATTGAGCATTCTCATGTAGTTGATGTGCATATACTGCGATGAAATCAATTAATCAAGATTTTCAGAGCACCTTCCATTGAAGTACAAGTAAAACACAACACTCGTTCCTGTTTGTTCTCCAACAAGATAAGGAAATCAATCGAAATGTTTGCTCAATTTTGCACAGAAAAACATTTTATCTGGTACCATTAAGCTTAAAGAGTTTTTGCTTAACTGCGGTTCCGGTTCTCTCGGATGACAGCTGTCATTCAGCGAATGACATTCTTTAAAAATATAGATATTTGCGAAGAAAGAAACACAATATCATCATAAGTGTTAACTGTAAACATAATTGATGAGTCATTTGTAGCAGAATAATGTTATTAAATGAAACAACTTAACAGAATTGCGATGTTTGTGAAGTGCCTATGTGAAAAGACCAAAATGTCAGATAAAAGTGATTTAAAATCTAAAAATTATAATAAACTACAAGTGCAGAGTAAGTAATAATAAACCACACGTGTTAAGTATGTGTGATGCACCTATAATTTTTAATAATAATAATGTGATAATTAAAAGTCGTTTAAAAATGTATTGTCTTTGAGATGTAATCGGAATCGCAGTTAAGCAAAAATGTCTTAAAAAGAACTGGAAACAGGTCACAGAGGTGCAGTGGGTAGAAGACTCAACAGCAGAGTGCACTTACGATTTGTATGAAGAAAGAACAAACAAAACCAACCTTCATTCAAATAGATTGAGTACTTTAAATTTAAGCGTATGAGCATTATAGCATGGTACATGTTACAAATGAATCTGTAGGTGGTAACGGTAATACAAAATATATATTCAATGATGATTCATTTAAATCGACGTGAATTCATATATGGATACACTACTAGCTATTACAGTTACATCCCGGTATTTGCTTTCACAATTTAATGCTACAACAGTTTCTATAAGAGACAGGCTGTTTTAATTTTTATTGTTTATATTGATGGAACATAATTAATTATAAAGGAAAATTCCCGTGCCGAGACAGACGTAGAATGTACTTAAATCTATATTTATAAAAATCAATGTAAGTTTGTGTGTTTGTTTGTCCTCGATTTTCTCGAAAATTACTGGACCGGTTTCACTGAAAATAGCACAGTTTGTTCTTATTAGTGCCAGGAAGGTTTAGAGAGTAGTTTGAATGAAATCCAATATGTAAAACTGTTGATATAACATTTTAAAATTAGTATGAAAAACATTGAAACTGCCATGTTTTATTTAGGTTAGCCCATAGATACAACTCTCTGGTTAGCCACAGATTGCATATTCAAAAGAAAAAGGTTTTTTTGACCATGTGTGATTCTGTGAAAAATGTTGAGATTCGTAAAGAATGTAAAGCTAATGTAAGCGTAATGAGTAAGATTAAGAAAGGAACGCTTAGATGGTTTGGGCATGTAGAGCGAATGAATGAAGAAAGGAGTGTAAGGAGAATATATGACGAAATGTGAATGGTAGAAGCCGGGAGGACGCCCGAGGAAGACATGGCATAATCA
>JAHDVE020007522.1:0-71809 GCA_022606495.2 Halesus radiatus | reverse complement strand
GGAGTTCACCCTGCAAGAAAGGTATAAGACAAAATATCATTATCAGAAGGTATACTGTAATTGGGGTAAAATAAGTGCCCTGGGGGGGCAGCATAGTTTAAAGATATGATTTAATTCTAGGAAGGCGATAAATTTCCTGCTGCAGATAAAAAAATTAACAAATGGAATTTCAGTAAGACATATCCTTGTTTGTGGATTTCTCAGTAAATAATCGACACGTTTGATACAAATATTTATCACGGGAGAATATTCTTTGGATTTTATGAAAGACTGTTAACCGAACGTTAGAAGTTTTCACGTCCGGGAATCTTAACACTGACGTATAGATATGTTTTTATTTTTTTATTTTTTATAACAGCCACTAGATAGCTAATTATTGTTTAAGTCTTATGATGCATGAAATTCAATTGAAAATTCATTTCATAAATCGCAAAAAACGACAATTCACCATTGCTACCCAAATCAGAAATTTGGTTACTAGTGCTAAGGTCGTTAATAACATTGACGTTCAATTTGAGACAGTACTTTCGAATTGTGGTTAAGCCATTGACAGACGATCGATTTATAGAATACTAGCTTTTCTACCCGGCTTCACAAGGGATTTCTTTTTCGAAAACACTCTCACAAAAACAATTCAACAATATAATTTCGAATCTGATAAAAATTCATAGATGCATAATTCGTATTTCAGTTCACATTTTTTTTATACGAGTGAATACCCCACAAGAGTCCCAACTGCTCCCAACTGTCTGGAGCCAGTGAGACTATGGCATCTCCAATTGGGGAACGTTGTGTAGCTGAAGGTGTTGTGAAGGGGAAGGAGAAGGGGAAGAGAAAGGTGGGGAAATACCTGGCTATTCAGATCTGGTCACCAAATACGACTAAAAGTTATTTCAAGCAATGTATCAATTCTGAATGGTGGTTTTTCACCAGGGCGATAGTGAGAGTATCTTTCACTCTGGAACGTGCGCCAATATACTACATATTATTTTTAAATGAACATATAATGAATTTATGGCGCCGTTCTTACAATAGTTAGCGGTGTAATGGTCAGTATAGTTGCTTTCCAAGCAATTGACCGAGTTCGATTCTCGGGAATGGCAATATATATACTTTTTTTTTTTTTTTAACATTTATTTTTTAATACACTTTTTTTAGTTCATTTAAATTACTATTATAATAAACATCCCGTGATTTTATGCGGTTCTGTGCTAGTTGTAAAATAAAACAAAAAAAATAATTAAGAAGTGAAAGGAATCAACCGAATAAAATATTTAAACTTTTAGTTAATATTGATGACAAATTGAATTGTTAATTTATTACGTTAATTAATATCATTATTAATAAATAAATTAAGCAATGCATAAATTGAAATTTCATAATAATTTTAATATATGAAAATCTATATACCATTAGCAAACAGATTTTTTTTTAAACATACTAAAGTTAGGAATGGCCTACCAATATTTGAATTCCTAATACTTTCGTTATTATAAGCGGAAAATATTGCTTGTGTAATGATGGAGGATCTAACTAGCAGATAACGTGAACCCGACATTTTTGGACTACTGGGCTACCAAAATATACATATTTCACTCTGGTACCTATTCAGCGTCAGAAATCGATGAAGTGTAACTATTTATGTATAAAAGTATTCCACACTTCGCATAAGGTAAATTATTGATTGAGTGAATCCAATTATTACCACCTTTTCCTATTAACAAATAATTAAACGACATTCAGGATTAATGTTTCGAGCCTTAAAAGGCGATAGTATCTTTTCTTTCGACTTAAACACCCTTAATACGTGGAAAAGTCGGTAACTGTCAGGCCGCGGTTATTAATGAAGTCATATATTATGTATCTTATCTCGAGATTGATCGGGGAATATTTAATAAAGGTGAACAAGTGTGTGGCTACTGGTTTATCTCGCAGAAGGAGATGCCAGATCTACCTGCGTACGTTATAAATACCATCTGCATGCATGCTGATGCTGGGTACACTGTGGTTTCGAGATGTGCATGCATAGTTGTTCTCGGCCCTTGTATAAGATCGCAAGATGCGTTGTATTGGATTAAGCAAAATAAATTGAAATTATTAAATCTTCTGTTTTATACAAATCGATGATTTTTAGTGATTTTGAAATTCAGATTTTTTTATATTTATATTTTTTCAAAGAATTGCAAACATTCTCCGGTTACGAATAACTCAACAATATTTGAAAATTTCCTACTACCATCACACCAAGCTAAAGATGTTGTTTGTGTCATGATGGAGCCAGTCGAAAAATTGGACTCACGACGCCTGAGTGAGATCCAGACGCGATGCCAACTCACCTTCTGGCCGGTATTTGGAATGCATTTAAATCTAAAACAAAATTAGAACTAAAAAATAGATGGACCAACGTCAGAAAGTTAATATTACAGAATCTAAATGAACTCTGAACTCGAAATTCTAATTAAGTGTGAGTCCTTCGTAAGATTATGTAGGTACAAAATACCGCGATGGGCTGAATTTGTTGGAATAGTGTCAGATGACAGGACACCAAAAGGTATATCAAAGTAGGTACTCCAGTGAAAGCAACTCAGAGGCAGACCGAGCAAGAGGTGCATAGAGTGCGTGGAAGAGAATTGGACAAGGACGGGAAGGTACGAGGACTGGAGGCAAATGGATAGAGAGTGCAACCAGTGCAAAGCATTCGTAGAGGAAGCCAACCTGAGTTGTAGCGTCGTGTCAAAATCTCTATTATCTTCGTTGGAAAACTAAGAATAAAGTCCTTTGCAAAGAAACAAATTCACAAACTTGGCAAGTCTGGATATTTTTTACATGTATGTAACAAAACTAACTATAAATATTTAAAAAGAGGGAAACTATGAGCCTATCATATGAGCTTACCATTTTTAAAGCCCCCATAAGAACGCCAACAAAATAAATCTACATGTATTTTGCAGTCCTTAACTTAAAAAAATATCTATGCTAAGAATGTTTAAATCAACAGTTCGAAAAATCTAAATAATCAAATATATCTTCTTTTCACAACAAAAGAGTTAACCAGAATGACATAAAGAATCACTAAAAACTGATTTTGGACAAATGAACTATAAATATCTCTCCACTAAGCTCTATAATTCACTTTTACCAGCAATATAACGTAATATGTAAATGATTTCAAAAACCTAATCAAAATCTCGCTCAAAGAAATCAAATAAGAGGAGTTATCCAGAATTAAAAAAAGAACACAAAAGGAGCTTAATACAACCAGTTCTTAAATAAAACTTAGTCCGCCTCAACACAGGAACCCCTAGTGAGAAGGACTATGAAAAATATCCTGAATTGTCTTACAAGCCTTGTAATTTATTATGTTAACAGAAAAATAAGTGTAGTTTTTTGTACCGTCAATATTAAAACAAAAAAAAATAATTCGAAGTGTTTTGTTTACACCAGTGTTTAATATAAAAAAATATCTACATATTTTGAAAGCAAAGCTTTCATCACCAGGACGCTCAGTATACGAGTACTAATACTGTGTATGTTGGTGAGGAAATGTTGATTTTATATTAAACAGTGCTGTAAACAAAATAATTCACAGAAAAATAAGTGTATTGAAACCATATAAATATTAATAATAATAAATATTACAGCTGCCAATAATATGGGGTAAAAATGAAGAATAATGTTGACAAAATCTTGAATTTGAGATATGATATCGACGAAGATGACATAAATTGAACTGGTCTCATTAACTAAGTTGGTTAAGCGGTTGCCCCGGATAGGCAGAGATCCTGGGTTCGAGTCCCAGAAGCGACTGAAAACTTTTTTTGTTTTCCGTCATTTTATCCGTTTTCACGTTTCATTTAGGTTATGTCAATATTATTTTCAACAATGATTAAATATTGAAATGAGGTTTTTTAAGTCTCAATAAAAATAATTAATAATTAAAATTGAATACCCATTTCTAATTTATTTTATAATTAATTTATTAGTAAAAGATCTTGCTAGCGTACATCGCACAGAAAACCTTTTAAGTGTAATATTAATTTGATCGTACCAGTGTAAATCAAACGTTATTATTGCAGTAACCCCAACAAAGTAAGTTACTACCTAGTTACATAGTACATATTCTTTTGAATGCAGTTGTATTGTGAACTTGATAGCTCGTTACATGCAATTATTATAACCGAGGTTGTTAATTCTATAAATTTAAAACAAAGATCACCCATAAATAAAGCCAGAAGATTTTCCAAGTTAACGCATATTAATTTAATGTAAACATGTAAGAATAAAGCCTTATCAGCAATAAGTTGCGGTATAATATGTTAGTTTACTTTATCAGTATTATTACATACAAGGCACTCCGTCAAAAGTGAGGCGAATTCTTAATAATAAATAATTGACGAGATTTTTTTGCATCGGAGATAATCGATATAATTGAATGTTCCAGAAAATGAGTATGAATTGCTCTGAGGATGAACAACTGATGGACAAATCTTGTCCATTCATTGATGTCTAAGGGCACCAATACTCAATATTGCTGAAATCCACCAAAAAATCAACGGAAACCATAATAAAAGCAAGTCAAACAAAAGTACGAGGATAGCCGGTCAGTGACTGAGTTGGCATCGCGTTTGGATCTCACCCAGGCGTCGTGAGTTCAATTCTACGGCTGGCTCCATTTATGACACAAGCAACATCTTCCTCTTACTGTGATGGTAGTAGGAGATTTTCAAATACTGTCAGGTTGTTCGTAACCAGGGAATATTTGTCTTTCTTTTTAAAAAAAAGAGAAAAAAAAGGAAAGAGCATGGAGCCGAAAATGTTGGGTGAAAATTGAGGTGGTCTTCATACACCAGCCGATAGATAGTGAATGATAAAGATTTAATTTTTAATATTTGCAAAAAACTAATTAACATGAATGGTTAATATGAAGAAAAAAGCTGTCATCAAAATGAATGATTTTGAAAGACATGAAACAAATGACAAAAAAGGATTTCAACGAATTGATGTAGTTAAAGCCGATGAGCAGAGAGAGACATTTAATCTAAATAAAGCTTGTGTTCGAGCCTTAAAGCCTTTATAAAGACTTCTTTCCTTTTAACCCACCGTAAAACACTTAACCCAAGGAGCATTCACCCGCTCTTTCCGTATTTTGTATTCTTCAAATAAGAGTAGACGCGCATTCACGTTCATATACCGTCAGACTGAAATGAGTTCAACATTTCAACGTAGCAGAAAAACTCAACTCCCTCAGGAGTCTCGTGGGTTTCTCTATTTTCAATGTCATATTAACATAAACTGACACTTTAATAATACGTGTCTACGTAAGGAACATTTTGTACGCGAGAAAAAGAAGTTTAATTGCACCGGAGACTCGTGGTAAGGAGTTAAGCACATATCAACAATATGCCTTTAGCCATTTCAGAAAGGTATTTACAATTATTTAACCATCAATTATTCCTGTTTACAGTGGAATAAGTAACCGCAATCATAAATTATGCGAAAAGGTAAATAACCAAGTAGATTTATGAAAGAATGTTAGATCACACGATTCCTAGCTGTATATGTTACCCGCTTAAATAAAAAAAAACTGTTGTAAAACTAAACAATTAATAATTATATTGAAAACATGGTCAGCTGAAAGAAGCTATTTGTATTAGATAGTAAGGAAATATTATTTTATGTATGATTTATAGCTGTCGTTAATGTATTTATTTTTTTAATATATTTTGAGTATGATTCTTCAGAAATATTTATGTTTTGTGTTTGATACATGTGTTTTTTATGTTTTTTATATTATACAGACATATATACTCGTACATATTTTGTAACCTTATCTGTAAATTTTAAGTTTTGAATAAAAAGCTCCTGTTATACATACTACAAAAAAGTAGTTTATCAGGACTCTTTGCATTGTATCTTTTTTTTGTTAAAAGTAAATAAAAAAAAGAATACAATGATAAGATACAGCATAAAATAACCGCAATAATTTTTAGGTTACATTTATAAAAATTACATAATTTTAGTGCTGTCGTTTGGAGCTAAATCAAGTTTATAACAAAAACCCAAATATTTTGAGTTGAAATCTGCTTCGTTCTTTCGAATTAACGCATCGGCATCGGTCAAATCTGGCGGTCGGTCGTCACCACATGTACTAGTGAAGTGCCAACAGTTAATAGAAACGGCGATTCGGGCCACGGTGGTTGTAAAAAATATTGTATAAAACCGGGAAGTGGGCTGCTGGGACCCCAACAAGGACACCGCCAGCTGGGGCGAGAACGA
Source organism: Halesus radiatus (assembly GCA_022606495.2). Classification (NCBI taxonomy): domain Eukaryota; kingdom Metazoa; phylum Arthropoda; class Insecta; order Trichoptera; family Limnephilidae; genus Halesus; species Halesus radiatus. The sequence continues at coordinate 65,533 of JAHDVE020007522.1, read as the reverse complement.
GCCTTTACCTTCGTCATTGAGATAGTGGCCAAGTTACTCAACAAGCACGACTTTGACCTGATCTGCAGGGTGCATCAGGTGGTAGAGGACGGGTATGAGTTCTTTGCCAAGAAGCAACTGGTACTGCTTGGAATTCGATAATGCAGGAGCAATGATGTCAGTGGACGACACGCTGAAGTGCTCCTTCCGGATCCTGAGGCCGGCTGACAAGCGCATGGCGTACGTGCAGACCAACACCAAGCGTCCCGTCACCAACAAAGACGAAGAAGATTGGAAGAAAGGTACCTCCGGCCCCCGTCCTCACCCGCCGCCCAACTTTACATAAACCCTATCATTTGTATTAGCGTCTTGCAATATATCGTAAGGAATAAATACAGTTAGCTAATTTTTTTTTTTTTCAATTAGACATGTATGAAAACTTAGACCAAGTCGTATTTAATTTTGATAATCTAACTGCATCTCTTTATATGGTCTATAAATAATGTGTGATGATAGTGTTAAAAAAAAAAATGTCATAGATTTAATATAGGAATAATGTAAGAATAGAAAGTAAGATTTGTACAGCGCCCTTGAGGTGATTTTTCACAAAAACGGCGCTATAAAAATAATCCGATTATTATTATTATTATTAACAAAAAATATGCTACACCCATTAAGTTCGTAGTGCGGTATACATACAGATAAAATTTTATAGAAATTATTTCTAAAACCACTGTTAAGATGAATAAAAAACGAGGCAGAAATCTGTTACTGAAGTAGGGTAGCATAAAATTCAAACAGTAAACTCTGGCGTCATGTCATTTGCATATATTTTTCTGCCTGGAATTCCAAAGTTATGATTAAACGAAACGTAATACGCGCTCACAGAAGGCGCTAATTTGATGCTTGCTTTTAAATATTGAAATGAATTGTTTGTTGGCGGGTGTACACACGGAATATGAAATGGAATAAATAGTTACTGTAGGTTTATAGCTCAAGTCGTTAAAGAAACTTATAAAAATACAATACATAATTTTAAAACTAACCTAAAATATAGAGCATTTATATATGTATATATATATATATATATATATATATATATATGTGGTGGGAATAATGTCCTTATTTCATCGGTATTTCAATGGTAGATGCTCTGAAGACCTAGAGTCATTGATCTCTTCGGCACCGGTAGACATTTGTCACATGGGAACGGGTCGCTTCTACGACTCGTTCTCGTATTCAACAGAGCGACTGTGGAATGATTTGCCGGCCTCTGCGTTTCCCCCCTCCTATAACATGGGTCTTTTCAAGACCCAGATTCACTCCTTACCGCCGTCCAAAAGATCCTCCACACTCCTGCGTGGAGTAATTAAAAAAAATAACAATCTAGTGATTTGCATGTACAAAACAAAATCAGTGATTTATTCCCCGTTCTAAAATTTTAATTATATTTTGGACTGATAACAGCTTAAGAAACAAGTCATAAAAATCATTCCATCATGTCCGCATTAAATAGTGAGTTGTTCTAACATTGACGCATCGATTTTATCTTAGCCATTTTGACAGGACTGCCTAACGAAACGCCTCGGTGTTACCATTATCCGAAATGACAGGTACATTAAATTTCCTTCGAGGTAGGTACCGTTTTAAATTAAAATGCAGTAAGGCGGTTGAAAAAATAAGAGGCCCGATTCATGAATAATTTATATTCGAGTAAGGCGTTTTTATTAAAAAACACTTAGGCAATATTGTTTTCGGGAAATCTTTATCAAAATTCTCGATGTTGAAGCTACACAGGTTTATTTATGTGACACCTAATATTGATAAGTACGGCGAGGGAACTGCGTACTAGACACCCATTAATGCTTTATGGTATAATGTATACTTTTTGTTTATTTATATTAGCTCCACAGAGGTGACTCCGAGGTAATTAATTTACCTCAGGGCTGACATCTTTGGGGATGCTGTGGGATCGTTATAACTAAGCTACAGTCATAATCAAGAAGGTAATTATTCAGAAACGTTATATTTCGCGAGATGAGACCCTCAATTTTTTCTCAATATACTAGATCAAAAAAAAAAATGGATTTGTCAGTACGTTTTTTTTTCTTTCTGGAAATCGAATTAAATAATGTTGCTATTAAGTTCTGCAAGTATTTTTAGTTTTTATTATTGTGACAGCTGTTTCGAAATTTCAAAATTTGTGTATGTGTTTGCTATTTTAAAATATTATTTTTTTTAGTATTGAGTTACTTTATATTACATTTAAACAAATATGTACATGATCACAGTTCACTGTTTATAATATTATATTTTTACAGTAAGTATAACGTTTATTTTTAAATACATACATTCTCCAGACTTTCAGGCATCTTCTTATACATTTTCAATCCTCTATACAATATTCAGTTCTGTGATTCTATCTTTCTCATGTGCGGTAATCTAATTCTATTTTCATTTCTACTTTCATAATTGTATGTATTTTTATTGAAAACAATTTAATCCATGAAATCTTTGGTATTTGATAATTAAAAAATTTACGTATAAAAATTAACACATTCTATATGAGTGTCAAATTTATTCGAATCCAATCAAGCTCTTCTCTCATTTGATAATTTTTTGATATTTGACTTTCATTATTATACATCTCATTGCTCTGTTTCGAATAATTAGTTCTTTTAAGTGTCTTTCATTGACTAAATATAATAAAATAGAGCAGTAATCGAAATGTGTAGCAACTATAGTTTTCTAAATTTTCTCCGTAGTTAATTTTTAATTATTAATTATTTTTATTGAGATTTTAAAACCCCATTGTAGTATTTAATCATCGAAAAAAATAATATTAATATAACCCAAATGAAACATAAAAGCGGAAAAAAAAACAAGAGAAAATAAAAAGATTTCAGTCGCATCTGGGACTCGAACCCGGGACCTCTGCCTATCGGGGCAACCGCTTTACCAACTAAGCTAATGCGACCAGCTCAATTTATTTCATCTTCATTGGAATCATATCTCAAATTCATGATTTGTCAATATTATTATTCATTTTTAATCCCTTATTAATGGCAGCTATCTTTATGATGATTACAAAGTTCTTCACGAACACAATTGCAAACTAGACAGTGTCTCGGATGAATATTCGATTTTATATATTTATATGAGACATCTATTGACTTTTTTATAGACTGAAATCTTTTTATTTTCTGTTGTTTTTTCCGCTAATTAAAATGCATAGAAATATATATATTGACACCCACCGTGTTTAGAAAAAAATCACATTTCCATCGAAAATTAGTTACATCGTGGTGAAATGAAATATTTTGGAAAAATTCAAAAAAATATTTTAAACACTTATTTGAGTTTATAGAAATCTTGTTTCGGAATAAACATTCCATTTTTAATATAATATAAAATTACTAATAACAAATAATACATATATTCTGATGAGTATGTGTATTCATTTTTTAAATTATTTTATTGAAGTTCAAAAAACTTCAACGTAATATTTAATCATTGAAGAAGATAATATTAACATAACCTAAATGATACATAAAATCAAAAAAAACAACAAAAAATAAAAGATATCAGTCGCATCTGGTACTCGATCCCAGGACCTCTGTCTTTCCGAGACAACCGCTTTACCAATTTAGCTAATGAAACCAGCTACCATTAGCTAAGTTGATAAAGCGGTTATCCCGAAAAGAGAGAGGTCCTGGGCTCGAGTCCCAGATGCGACTGATATCTTTTTATTTTCTGTTGTTTTTTTCGGTTTCATGTTTCATTTAGGTTATGTTAATATTATCGTCTTCAATGATTAAATGTGGGTATTGTTTATCATTGATTAATTTTATTGAAACTGCCACGAAGAAGACATGAAAATGTTCGAAAAGGGTTTTTTGGACTTTATGTTCAAATAAAGCTTCGCATATAAAATGAGCTCGATTTTTTTGTAATGATTACAGTCCGTACGGCCACGTTTTAAATAATTATTTTAAAGTTGTTTGGCTGCTTAGATAATAATACTGTATCTTACTACTGTATTAAGTACGTTCGTAATGAAATACGCCTACTGCAAGCATGGTTATATTATAGTGATGTCGATAAGTTCGTACTTTATTACGGTTTTTAAATAATCCACTTGTGACTCCTACGGATTTATTTTAATCGCAGATTTAATGGGACTTAGGAGAAATAATGCGTAGTTGTTTAGACAAGGCCGGCTTATATCATACGCAGTGGTGTAACGTGGAGTTCACGGACCTTCGGGCAAATATGTAAAACACTAGTTTTAAAAAAGGTATTCTACGATTTACCACTAAATTTACGGTATTAAATACATTATTAAATATAATACTATATAAATGGATTAAGATATTCGATTATTTTTAAATCGTAATTTCGTTTCTTTCTAGACCGATTACCAAATAATGCATAATGTTTAGGTAACCACAAGAAAAAGGGTTTATCTCCTAGATTGGTACGTGTACATAGAAAACAATTTGAAACTCGGTGGACAGAGGAATATATTCGCTCACAGTTGACGACAGCAGCATGAAAAGGAGTTGTTCTTTGACTCACCCTTATACAAGGTGTTAAGAGATGTACCTAACATACTTTATCTGGTGATTTTAGAGATTATTTGGAGTCAAAATGTTGAGGGCATTTTGGTCTCCGGTAACTTTTTTTTCTCATCTAAAAATTACAAAAAAACATAGGTATTGGACAGTTGGGGTCGGGGCAGGGGATGGGCTGAGTGACAGAAAAAAATCACCGGTGACCATTTGTCTCACTCATTTGCGGGCCTGTACTGCCCATTCTCTAACCCGCCTCATACCATTGCCGAAAGTCGTATGCATGGTTATACATAGTATCTACATAAAGATTAGCTCTTGTAAGGTATCACAAAAGAAAAACAGATAAAATAACGTTATTAACTGTTTTTGGGTTTAATTCATAGAACTCCAGTTATATTTATTTTTTTAATTAAATGGAAATCAAATTTAATAACGTTATTTTTAAGTTCTGCAAGTATTTAAATTTTTATTATTGTGACAGCTGCTTTGGCGATCAAGGCCATTTTCAAACTGCGGTTAGGCCCCATTGCGACAGCTTACTTATATGATTTCATTTACTCCCACCCAATTCTAATTTCAAAGTTGTTTAAAATGATGTATTACCGGTAAAATCGATTTAGTTACTTACTTTGTTAGGTACTTACAATTAAAATGTGTTTTCCCCACATTTAAATGAGAGTAAGTTGCACCACTTAAAAATAACATTAATAAATTTGACTTATATTTAATTTCTTAAAAAATAAAATAACGTTAATTAGTTTGCATTTAAAAAAAAATACCTGGGTTCCAGGCCTAGTTTGTTGATTTAATCCTTACGCCACTGATTAATCTCAAGACGAATAAGGTGGCAATGGGCAGAGAAATCAGATCAAAGATAAACCATTTTAATTGGACCACTTTTAAGCTATTTTATATACACAGGAACCTATTTTCGGTTCTTAATATTGGAGCCTCAGATTTGATTCATGTTATGAATTTAAATTAACCTAAAGGATAAAACAGAAGAATATCCCTTCAGCGAAATGCTTTATGAGGCTAAGTCAATAAAAGAATAACTCGTTTCATTACGTAATATTTTAAATAATAAATTTTACTAGCGTTTAAATGTTTTGTCTGCAAGTAGTATGTTGATTGTATATTTGTAATTTTTAATTGTATGTCACGATTTAAATTGCGAAGAATTTTGTGTAAGATATATTATGTTCATATTATAATACATGTATCCAATATACATAAGGTATATTTTAAGTTAAATAAATAAATTAATTAATTAATTTAAAAAAAAATACTTTGTACTCACCAATTAATTAATATACACAGGTGTCCATATGTTTCGAAAGTGATGCTTCATTAAGAATATATATAATTCTATATCCTATGTATTTTATATATTCCTGATGAAAAGAGCATTGTTTTCGAAACATGTTGATATCTGTGTATATTAATAAAGTGGTGAATACAAATCAATATATTTTTTTAATTAATTTATAATTAATAAATATTATATTAAACGAGAAATAAAAATAAATTGTAGAGTAACTATATTATGGCGACCTTTCAAAACGATATATCAAATACACTGTATTTTTGAGTTATATCAGATTTTATTTTATGTCATGCTTTTTTATGTGAAAAGTGCACAAGAGTCCCAACTGTTCCCCACTCTCAGTAGCCAGTGAGGCAGAAGGGAATAGGGAAGGTAATGAGAAGGGGAGAGGTAGTTTGGGAAGTACCCGGGTATTCAGTTCTAGTCACAAAATACAGCTCAAGTTATTTCGATGTAGGTCTGTTACCAGGGCGGCTCAGAGAATTTGCCACTCAGGGACGCTTTTCAAGTACATTACACATATTATTATTGTGTGTTAAATTATTTTGTGAAAAAACATGTATGGAATAGCACACACAATATGTAAATACAATTACGTGATTTATAAAGCATATCTGAAGAATATTTTGTTTTGTAAACGTATATTTCGTGGGAAATTTACATTTAATCTAGAATGCATAAAAAACAGACATTCGCATTAATTTTGTTTCTTTAAATATTATTTTTTTATTTATTTAAGTATTATTTCAACTTGAATATTCCAAATGCTCTTAGCAAATACGTGCGTTGGGCCATCAAAATGAATACTTTTTTAAATTCTTGCATATTCAAATCATGACGGTCTTAACCTCTCGGGAACGGAAGTCGTCAGTTTTGGCATAGAACGTACCTATTTTTATAACACTTCTGAGAGGGTGGGTCCCCCACGGTGCTGTGACAAATACTAAATTAAACCATCAATACCTCAGAACATTATTTTCCCCGTTATATGAATACCGCACAAGAGTCCCAACTGCTCCCAACCGTCTGGAGCCAGTGCGACTATGGCATCCCCAATTGGGGAATGTTGTAAGGCTGAAGGTCGGGAAGGGGAAGGAGAAAGGGAAGAGGAAGGTGGGGAAATACCTGGCTATTAAGATCTGGTCACCAAAAATGGCTAAAAACCATTTCAAGCAACGTTTCAATTCTGAATGGTGGTCTTTCACCAGGGCGATACTGAGAGTATCTTCCACTCTGGAACGTACGCAAATATCTATATATTATTTTTAAATTAATTAATTGTGAAACAGAACAAATTAATTAAATAAAAATTACTTGCGCACGCCGGGATTTGAACCCGCGACCTTCGGATTCACAGTCGAGAGCCTTACTCCTCGACCATGGAGGCCGTCAAAGTAAGTAAACTGAAAGGATATACGCGTTCATAGATAGCGCTAAATACTTTCGAAAAAAAAACGCTTTTAGTACTTTATATATTGAGTTAAACTGTTTATTGACGGGTACGCACATAGAATAAATTGTTTTTTATAGAATTACAGCTAAGATCCCCCAAGAAACTTATAAAATATAGATTATTGGAAAAATTTTCTTTATCTTTTCGTTTTCTTTTTCTTTTCTTTTTCTTTTCTTTTTCTTTTCTTTTTCTTTTTCTTTTTCTTTTTCTTTTTCTTTTTCTTTTTCTTTTTCTTTTTCTTTTTTTTCTTTTTCTTTTTCTTTTTCTTTTTCTTTTTCTTTTTCTTTTTCTTTTTCTTTTTCTTTTCTTTTTCTTTTTCTTTTTCTTTTTCTTTTTCTTTTTCTTTTTCTTTTTCTTTTTCTTTTTCTTTTTCTTTTTCTTTTTCTTTTTCTTTTTCTTTTTCTTTTTCTTTTTCTTTTTCTTTTTCTTTTTCTTTTTCTTTTCTTTTAATGGTACTGTGTCTGTCTCACTAGAAGAACCTGTGTTGAGAGAAAGCAAAGTTCACAATTTACAGTATAATATTATGGTAAAAAGATTGAAGTGTTAATTGACCTTTGTATCATACTCATAAACTAATATGTACAGAATTTTTATAAGTTTCTTGAAGGATTTGAACTTTAAAATTAAACAATTTATGCCACCTCATATTCCACATGTACACCCGCCAACAAAAAAATAATCTCAATATTTAAAGCAGTAAGTGCAAAAGGTGTTTTTATTTTCTTCTAAAATATTGATTTAGCGCCATCTGTTAGCGCGTATCATGTTTTGTTTAATCTATTAAAAATTTCTTAAGGTTTTTAAGGTCATTTTATAAATATTTTCCAGTCCTAAAAGTTATACATATTTCAAATAAATATCAACTCTTCTTGTGCCACCAATCTTCTAAAACATGTAATATCAATAGAAAAAGAGGATAAAATAGCAACTGCAAAAATCATATCTTCTCTAAGCTTAAATTTTCTAATAAAACTGTGTTCATCTGAAGCGACCTGCAAGGTAAGTATGTTTTTCTGTATCTGTTTGTACATAATTAGATAACGAATAGAAAGTAATATTTGTACAGCGTCCTTGAGGTGATTTTTCACAAAAAAGTGTACGCTATATAAATCATCAAATTATTATTATTCTTTTTATTTTTAATGCCCCGTCATCGCAGTCTCGATTTCCAAAGGGTTGAGATTCATACAAACTTTAATTGAACCTTTAAACGAGTTAGCCCGAGATAAGGCCCGTAAAATAGCATTGATTTGGTCCATCGAAAGATAAACTGAATCCATCAATGGATTCCATCGCCACAAACAATGCCCCTTATTGAGAGAGTTTGCATTCTTCACTGGAATCCGAACCTGCGGCTTCGGATGACTCGACGAAATATAACAACTAACAACAGGTTCTCCGGATTAACAACAAAGGTCGAATCATTCCAGGCGGAACATCGAGGAATCGGATCTTGACGTCTTGATGTAAGAAATTATTGTAGACCACCGAACAGGGAATTCCCAGAAGTGCGACCTTTTGATTTGAACACTACTTAAGCCTTTTCAAGAAGTGTTTCGATTCGTGAAACGTGGTTTTTTGCCAAGGTGATACTTAGATTATCTGTCTTTTTTAATGTGAGTGCTGCTTCCAACTGTCTTAACCCGGTGAGACTATGGCTTCCCGAATTGGGGTATATTTTAAGGCTAAAGGTAGAAGGGAGGGAAACGAAATGGAAAAGAGGAAGGTAAAAAAGTACCTGGCTATTCAGATCTGGTTACCAAATACGGCAAAAGCCAATTCAAGCAACGCATTGATTCTGAATGGTGGGCGATACTGAAAGTATCTACCACTAGATTATTATTGTTTACCAATATGTAACGATCCTTCTCGTAAGAATGTTGTGAAGTTTGGGGACAGAGCATTCAAGCGTTCGGTTCACACTCTCGGAATGACATTAAATTTAATATAACGTCAGAAACGAAATTTTTGTAATTTTAAAACACAGTGTTTTAGAAAAGACTACACAAAATGATTACCAGTGTAATCTTGAGGCATACATCAAAGAAGAACACAAGAGATGCGATTTGGGCGTGTTTCGTGATCAGAAAGTCTGTCCATTCGGGCTTTAAATTTCTTATACAAAAATGATTTCATCATCATTTCATTTCGATAAAATGGAATGAGAATACACAAAGCAAGCATTGTGAGAGAGACTGTATTTTGGTTCTCTGGGGGCTAGAACCAAAACGTACTAAGTCAGAGGCTACACCGGTTTCCAGTCAAACCTAATTCGAAGGGATTTTTTGTGTTCTTCTTTAGTAATGGATTCAGAGAATGACGCAATATAAAGCTGACCATTTATTATTATTACTATCTACACAGACTTGAGGCAAAAAAAAAAATTTCGCCAATTTGCATAAAACATTTTGACTCCTAGGTCCCAGACAGGTCAATGAAATATAAAAATAAATTCAAGACAGAATTTTGATATTTGAAAATGTTTTATCAATTTCGTTGTAATTAAGAAAAAATCGAACTTACTTTGGGTATCGGACACGCTCATAACGCATTTCTTTCGGTTTGACTCTTCAGTGTTAAATACATACCTCAGCAATCAGAGGGCTTGATGGATCGACCCTTTGTTGGGTTTCAAAGGGAGGTTTTGTTAACGAACCCTTCATGCATTCCGGGTGTAATTTTAGCCGTTTATAATCGCCCGCGGTCCTTAAATACCAGGTTGATCCCTTAATTTAAAATATATACTCGTATATATAATGACGGTTCCAAATAAGAATATTATTTGGTTTGATTTTAATACCTTTTTAATAATAGATTAAAGAAGAAAAAAAACAGAAAAAAAATCGACTGCCATTTGAATTCATGGAGCGGTTTCCAATTCGAAGTATGAAATGACGTATAGGGGATGCAACAAGCATTCGCTCGCGTCGTCGTGCTGAATTATAATTATGTTATAATAATGTTATATTTATTTATATGTTAAGTGCTATAAATTTTTGTATCTCTGTCAGATCAACTCGATTCCCCCATTTTTTTCACTGTGACGGCTACAGCACAAACTATTCATATAACTCGCCACTACCCCTCTTCATCGAACTGCCAATACCCGTAAAACAGTCCTTTTAGACATATTCCAAACCTATCCATTCTGTAGCAAATATTTATTTCTGTGTGTATCTGATACGTATTTCTGTAAAATTAATTATATACTATATTTTTTGTAATGTGAACTAACTAATGTACCTACTACTATACTACCCTCTTAGTGTACAACAAGTAAATCAATAAATAAAGTTTTTTGGGGATAAGCGCCCCTAAACTCATTTTATTAGGGGTACTTTGAGAAAATAGTTGAAAAACGTTGATATGTCGTTTCTCATGACAATATCAAAAAACTAAAAGCATCTATTGGTTCTTCTTAGAAATAATATCATTAAGTAACAAGTTTCATTAGGAAACATGTTATTATTTAAGATGTAAAGTTTACAAAAACCATATATGTAAATTAATTAAGATGTACAAACCATCCACAGTTGATTTATCATTTAAATAAAGTATTGCGGTTAGTGTCAATGAGTGCAGTTTTATCCACTGCGTTATCAGACGATGCATGTCAACCATATAAAATGAAAATAAAACGAATAAGGAATATTTAATCATTGTAGATAATAATATTAACATAACCCAAATGAAATATGAAAACGGAAAAATGACAGAAAATAAAAAGATTTCAGTCGCATCTGGGACTCGAATCCAGGACCTCTGCCTATCCGGGGCAACCGCTTAACCAACTCATTTAATGAGACCAGTTCATTTTGTTTGGAAGTTTTAATTTACCATGTACTTTTGCTATTTTTGGATTAATAAATTCCCTACCGGTTTCGACACAACCGTGCCATTGACGAGCGTTCTTAAAACTCGCTTAAAACTTTTCATTTTATTAAAAATTATATCACCAGGTTATTTTGACATATATTGAAAAAAACAGATGTCAAAACTTGAACATACGTAAAAGCTGATGAAATTTTCACATCGAAACACGTCGTAAAATAACCCTTACGACAAACCTTAGATTTCCGTCATAAATTCTATTCAATTATAGTTATATTTTAATGTCATAAAGATTGTAATCCACAGCATTCCTGTTGACGTTAAAACATTTCCCCGTTGTGTGTAATACACGTACTACAACGAATGGTACAAGAGATGTTAATAGGACGATTACACTTTCTGATGCTGACTGGACCGAGAGCTGGGCTGGGCAAGTTTAATCTAGTCATCGCGTTCTATTACCTGCAATAAATTGAACATATTATTGAACAGATATTTTTCAAATGTTGTGTTGCAATTTATTATACATGAAATCGTCGACTTTCACAATGCAAGCTTTGTATTTTATTGCTGGGTGTTTAAGATGCCATGCGCCTATTCTTTTTGGTGGAATAACAACGCTGGGTAGGGCATTGCAGCAAGGATGGAAGAAAGTCCACCAACTGAGAGGCTTCTTTATTATAGGTTCTCAGGACAAATGGATGTTGGGAGATCTTTTTTTATGTGACTGTGATATTTTTGCGAATAGAAAAAAAAACGAGTGAGGAAAAGTCGTTTGCAGGAGGCTGTAAGCAATTTTCGAGGGTTATAACACCGATCGTAATGATGATATGGGTATATTTCCCAAATTTCTATAAACATCTCTGCATTGTAAAAAGAACGTTTTCGATAATTTAACGATGCTCTATTTATAAGGTAACATTTGTGCCATAACAAGCTGAAACACTTTTTTTGTCGAAAACTTAACAAATTAAAAATAAACATTTATACCACTATGTTCCCGGCTGTTAAAAATCAAAACACACGTATGACGGCTGTTGTTTTCTTTAAAATATTTGAATGAATAAACAAAACTTGTTCAGAAAATTGATTCAGGGGTCATACATTCCCACAATATCCTTTGCCATAACATCTGTCCTGCCGCGTGGTATTTCGAACACTCTGAGAAGGTTGTGGTTTCCCTCACGAGTTTAGTTTTCAGGAACGTTTTTATTTGCTATACCACTCAACAAGGACGGAGTAGGTTAACAATGAAATGAACTCGATTTTGAACTCGAAGATAAGAATAATTGTAATTCATCTAGTTTTCAGAGTGAGCGGTCAATTTTTCGAAGTATATCCATTGTGATATATTTTTTTATGTGAATATCGTACAAGAGTCCCAACTACTTCCAACCGTCTGGCGACAGTGATACTATGGCATCCTCAATTGGAGAATTTTGTGAAGATGAAGGTATTGGGGAGGGGAAGGAGAAGGGAAAGAGGAAGATCGTGAAAATTCTTGGCTATTCAGATCTGGTCACCAAACACGACTAAAAGCCATTTCAAGGAAAGTTTCAATTCTGAATGGTGGTCTTTCACCAGGGCTATACTGAGAGTATATTCCACTCTGGAACGTGCGCCAATATACTATACATTATTGTTAAATGAATTAATTGCGAAACAACACAAAATAATTAAATAAAATTTACTTGCGCACGCCGGGATTTGAACCCGCGACTTTCAGATTCGTTGTCGAGAGCCTTACCCCTCGACCATGTAGGGCAATATCTTTCACGAGCTGATGATTTTTTTATTTCTTTAAAAAAAGTCATTGAAAGACAATTAATTAAAAATGCATGGTAAGTTTTAAAGATTAATTCACGAATCGGTTTCGGTAAAATACTGTCATTGTCAGGGAATTTGTATACTGATCAGATCGGCAAAACGTATGGGATCTGATGAGGCCACGTTTGTGTCAAAACCATGGATGTATCCGGTCTTGATGCATTGAAAGTAACTGTATAAGTTAGTGTTACAATAATATATTGTATTATTAGAAGTTTTTTGAAGGGTTTGAACTTTAAATTTAAAATAACAATTTTATTCCATTTCATATTCCGTTTGTACGCTCGCCAAAAACAATTCATTTCAATATTGAAAATCATTACGTGCTGAAAGTGATTATTCTAAAATATTTAAATTAATGCCATTGGTGAGCGCGTATTACGTTTCGTTTATCCTTAATTATCATCACAACTAAATGGAGTTTGGATCACACGACATGCGTATTACACTGCGGTCACATAAATCCTTTTTCAAAGAACTGAAACGTAAAGAGCAATCCATACTATAAATTATCAATAATGGAATGGATGAAAAATTCTGTATTCACGAATCATTTTGCAACGCGGAACGCGTAAAAACGATGTTTCGTAACATCAAGTGAGCTTTTAAGCACTTATACAAGTAGAATATAACTTTTAACGATACTTTTAAGCATATCCGGTGTCGGATCGATCGACAAATTACCAAATTCCCCGCGAACCGGTTGCCAACATTAAAAATAATATGCAAATGTAGATTACAACAGCTTGTAGTAGCGGCTTTATTTCATTTCGAGGCTATCAGAATGGAACCATAAAACTAGGCTATTTTTTGTCAGACACCGAGCACTTTACATAATGTTAATATTAAATTTCAAATTATTATGATATCATATGATGTTTCAAATTATTAGAGAATTTATGTTTTAATAATGAACTAGTTGATTTTTAAAGTGTTCTGTGGGTGGAGTAATAAAATCTACAAAAATACAAATGGAGTGAATTGAGCGGATTAAATTACTAGAATGTTTTCGGGTATTTAAAGAATATTTTCAATAAATCAAACAAACATTACGTTCCATACTGTTATCATTAAGGTATATTATATCAATGATATTTTAAAAGTTACAAATGTTTCGCCCTTTGAAAGAATACCGAATCGAGGTTTGCCCACCCATAGTCAACTAATCTATATAAATATGTATATCTTTATTAATTGTTTTTGTGCTTAATTCGTAGAACACCATTTTTTCTTAATTTAATGTAAATCAATTTTAATAATGTTATCATTAAGTTCTGCAAGTATTTTAGTTTTTTTATTATTGTGACAGCTGTTTTGGCGTTCAAGGTCTTTTTCAAACTGCGGTTAATCCAAATTGTGACGACGGAACGCCGAAACAGCTGTCGCTACAATAAAAACTAAAAATACTTGCAGAACTTAATGATAACATTATTAAAATTGATTTACATTAAATTTAAAAAAAAAATGTGTATCTTTCACTATTACTTCATTTTTTTGGAAAAGGTAACGAATTTCACACGATCTATCGGAAATAATCATTTCATGACCATAATGTCCAAAAAACCCAATTTTTAATTAAATTCCTCCCCAGAGACGTACTTACTCACATTATTAAATCGAATATTAACTTTTTTTTTTAAATACAACTAGGGGCAGCATCATCGTATTTATTCTATAAGTAATTTAATACAATTGTTGATTTAATGATAGATTCCAATTTTCCTGTAAAATAATAAAATTATATTAAAAGTTTATATCTACCTTTCTAGTTTAAAAAATATATTACAACGTATGTTTCTACCCAACTTTGTGATTTAACTCACCTCACTCGAGTTACAATTTAGGTGTATAGAACGTAGTCCATATAATTTGGCCTAGATCCGTGTTATTTTGATGACTCAAAATTGTAGCGTTATAGAATTAATTGGTGTAGGAGGTAAATCTCCTGAACAGGAAGCAGGACAAACAGATTAACCGGTAAACCCGATCGATTAATTGACATGCAGATAAAAATTGATTATTTAAAATACGGATTTGTGTCCCGATTTCACCATGCCTCTGTCGAGTCTACCAGTTTTCAAATTGAATAAATAATAAATAAATAAACAAAATTTCAGTGAGCTAATATTTTTTATCTTGTCTTCATATCCGTGCTTTAAAAAACCGTTTGATCAAACTGTATTTAAGGCTTTTAAATTACGGAAAAAAATTAATGGTGTCCACTCCACTGACGTCAGAATCGATAGATTTCCCCTGAGTACGATTTGAATGGTTGCAAGCAAAGATCACGTGACACCCATTTTGGAATCAGCTTAATTCTTTGCCATCCACGTTTGTTTCGCGCGATTTTGACTGTGGTAAACAAATTACAAAACTTAACGATATAACTGACAAGCCTTTAAAGGCTTGGCTTCCTTTGCAGACTTTTAATTAATTTCAATTGTATACATTTAGATTGTATGAGAAAGCTCTACACTTCATAAGTTTGAAGTCAAGTGGAATATAATTCACCTTTTTGGTCCCCTCTGTATAAAATGCACTCTAACAATATAGAACGTGTTCAGCACAAAATTCATGGGTATTCAATTTTCAAGAACGAAAGTACAATAGAAAACATTAATTATGTAAGTTTAATGAATCCACTGCATCTGATTAGGCTGTCTGACAGGAGAATTATTTTAAACCTAGTTGTATTATTCAGAATCATTTACCACCTAATTGACAGCCCTGCCATCGTCGCCACTACTAAATTACGTGCACCGAGGAGGAAAACAAGACATATTGCAACATTTTCTGCAACACGTACACAACCATCAATCGCACTCACTCACCAATTAGATGCATCATCTGGCAACAAGTTTGGAGGTATTGTTGATATTTTTGCTGACTCCATTTATGAAGTAAAGCGTCATCTATACCAGCACTTTGATAAATCCTACAATATGTAGTATTGTAGCTTGGATGATGTAGCGTTAATGATTTGTGTTATAATATTGTTGTAGTTATTTATTTTATGTTACTGTTAAACATTTAAAAAAAATATTAGACATTAAAGTATTATGGTTTAAAATTGCCATGTAGTTTCTGTTGTAAAAAATAATGGAAAAGCCCAGATTGGAGTATAATCAAATAAATAAAAAAATATATATAAAAAGGGGAAAACTAAATACTTTGAAAATATTCGGTTTTTTTGAACAAGTCGAACCTTTTTACTTAGTTGCTGCTTTACTTAAAATGGCGGCACGCCTAGCATGCCTCCTGCCTCCCTTATTTTGATTTTTACCCTTGCGTGAGCCCTACCACATCTATGTAATAATTGCTCTGTGGTTCACTCGAACGGTCAAAATGATCATTACCAAATGTATGAATGATTTGAATCCAATCCTATCTGTACAGTAAAGTAAAAAGTTTTTTCATTCATGGTTCGAGCTTCGTTACTTCCTTGCATCGTTGCCCTTGAGAGGTTTCAGCCCTATGCCCAAAGTACAATTAACTCGAGTATTTCCTTTCCCACGGTACTTTCTGAGTTGTAAAGGCAGTTGGACAAACCCCCGAAGACAGGAATCCGTTCCTTTAAAGTGAGTGACTGTTTAATTCATAGAACTAAGGGTACAAAATTTGTTTTTAAATCAGTATAGGTTAAAATACAAAGTAATTCAGGACTTAAAACTTGTGCTCGTATATAACCTACTTAATTAGCAAACTCTTTAATTAGGTAATAAAATGACCTAAGTTAATTTGGTGACTTTACAAGACAAACTAAAAAACGTTAATTTTTTAATTTATATTTATTTTACTTAAAATAGAACACACGTACATTGCTTACATGTATTCTAATACGAACATAATATGTATTACGGACATATTTTTTTAATAAATTAAGTTACAATGTACAATTAAGAAATATAATTTAAACTTTGCGATACCTTTTCGATACTCTTTGAATCAGCTTTACATAGGTACATAATAAATGCAATTAATAAAGTTATAGATTTATTTTAATATGAAATAAAAGTTAAAATTAGTGGGTACAAATTTGGTCTACTTTCGTTTAAATTATTAAGAATTCAAACAGTCAATCGAAGATCTAAATTTTGAATCGCAAATAAATCGAAATTTCAGCTATGCCACCCTAAAATAAATACTTTTTTTTTCTAACGATGGAAACTTTGAAAAATTCATAAATAACGATTTGATTTACTTTTTTTTATTCTTTATTTATTTATTTTTTTATTCAATTTTTTGTTAACTTATAAATATCGTATCATTAAGCATGGTTTAATCTTTAATTGATGATTTCAAACTTTTTACCATAATATTATATTGAAAAATTGTAAACATTGTAAACTGTAAAATGTAAACTTTGACGGCTCTCAAAACAGGTTCTCCTAGTGAGACAGGGACAGTATCATAATCCTTATAATACTCTGGGATTGAATAGATGAATAATTAAAAAAAAGCAATTGAAAAATCTTACCTACGATCTTTTAGTTTTGTCACCAGACGGGGTAACCCCTTAATTTATTAGATCAATGACACTACCATAAAACATTAATGTCTAATCTAAAACTATCGCTACTTTCTACCTGGAGAGCGATTAAAGATATTCTTAATTTTTTTAAATTACGGAATAACTTCAGAGATTCCCTTCAAATTTTAATTGAAGAATTAAGTTAATCATTGAAGAAGATAATATTAACATATCCCTAATGAAACACGAATCCGAAAAAACAACAGAAAAATAAAAAAAGGTATCAGTCGCATCTGGGGCTCGAACCCAGGACCTCTGTCTGTCCAGGACAACCGCTTTGCCGACTAAGCTAATGAGACCAGATCAATTTATGCCATCTACACCGATATCATACTTCAAGTTCAAGACTTGTTAATATTATCCTCCATTTTAAATCCCATATTATTGGCTGCTATCCTTATGATGATTGCAAAGTTCTTGACGAACATAATTGCAATCGGAATAGTCTCGGATATACCTACCCGATTTTTATTTACATGAGACATCTATTGACTTATTTTACAAGTCTGGAAAGAAATATTCTTTTTTTAAAAAAAATTTTTATAACTTGTTGAAGTTTGTATACCTCATTGTAATATTTAATTATTGAAGAAGATAATATTAACATATCCCAAATGAAACATGAATCCGAAAAAACAACAGAAAAATAAAAAAGGTATAAGTCGCATAAATATCTACCAAATTTTCCACTGCGACTGTACAGAATATGGATATAACTAACTCACAACTAGCGTGTCTTCATCGAACTGCCTATACAGACCGTTTCGACATATTCCAAACCTCTCTGTCCTGCATCAAAACAAAGATAATTAGTTCTGTGTGTATCTGATATGTATTTCTGCAAAATTAAGGCTCTGCTGTTATGTTTGTAATGTTAACTAATTAATGTACCTACTCCTATTCTACCCTATTATTGTACGACATGTATCATGTTCGTAAATGCCTTAAAGGCATTCAATTTGTGTATATACGAGTATGAATTATTGTAAGTTTGTTTGTTTGTTTGTCCTCGATTTTCTCGAAAATTACTGCATCGGTTTCGCTGAAAATAGCATAGTTGGTTCTTATCAGTGCCGGGAAGGTTTGGAAAGAATGAAATCCAATATGTAAAACTGTTACCATAACGTTTTAAAATTAGTAAGAAAAAACATTGAACCCGCCATGTTTTATTTAGTTTAGCCCATAGATATAACACTCTGGTTAGCCACAGATTGCATATTCAAACGAAAAAGTTTTTTTTTGGTAGAATATTTTAAAAATGGAAAACACGAGTGGGTACCTACTTAATGATTTAGATATATTTTGAAAAAATAAACGTTTGGAATGAAATAAAATTATTCAAATGAATGTTTCTTTATTCTGAGATACTTTCGCTCTGAAAACAATTATTGTACCCGAACAAAGCCGGGTACACATCAGCTAGTAATTATATAAATTACAAGTAACATTCCCGTTTAGTATGATGATAGAAGGAGTTTTACAAATATTGTAATTATTTTTCATTATATTATTATCGTGTCACTAGTTTCCCGGGAATGTTTGTCATTCAAAGAAAAGGGTGATCAACCATTTTGATTTTTTTTATTTATTTCATTACTCGGCCAAATAATTACAACTTTTGAATTTTATTAGAGAAATTTTAATAGTTCGTAACCGCTTCCCGTTCGTTATCGACGATTATTTTAATGTTTAAATTACGTTTGAATTATAGCCAATTCCATTTGATTAGTGCCCACTGACGACCCAAAAAATTTTATTAACTTGCAGGTGTAAATTAAACATAATTTATTATAAGTTTCCAAGATCGCACCTGCTTACTGACGAAACTAATTGCTAGAAGATCCGCGTAATTAGAGCGAACGTTATTTTGAAAGAAGACGAGTCTTAATTAATTTGGATAGTTTGTTACTATCTTCGAATCGTATAGAAAAAAATCTGTTCAGTATTGGAATAAAAATTCAATCATTGAAGGAAATATTAACAAATCTCAAATGAAATACGAAACAGAAAAAGACACAAGATTAAAAAGTAATGGTAGAATCTGGGAATCGAATCCAGGAATCGAATCTCATCTTACCGAAACAACACTCTTTCCACTGAGCTAATGAGGTTTTATTTTTCTTTCATTTTTATCTTCATTATATTTCAATTTGAGAATTATCAATATTTTCATCAACTGGTATACTGCTGTTGTAAGTAAAAACACAGTATCTTACTTGATAGTTCTAAGGAAGATACTGTGTTTTTACTTATCATGGCAGTATTTAAACTGTTGAAAAGGGAGGTTTTATCAAATAACGCTCGTTACCTTATATAAGATACATAATATTCGCAATGATACAGAAAAAACTCATTACTTACGTTCATGAAAACGGTTTACCAAAATTAAAGTTCTTTCATAGTCGTCATTTAGTCAAAATAATGTCACAACTATGTCAAAATTTTTGTAAGAAATCATTTAATGAATGCCTTGACAAATACCCGGATTAAATAGTATCTCTGATAACATGTTTTCCAATATTATGTCCTTTGCGTGTAAAACCGTATATAATTTCGCTAATAAACAGTGATTATCACAAGTGACCTGCCCGGTAAGTATGGTCATGTATAATATCATCTGCCGGTAGATAAAATTAATAACATGTATATTTTAACGCGACATCGCGTTCATTGGTCAAATGCATTGTACACATTGTTTGGTATTACAGATCGATGAACTGGCGAAAGCACTTAAGCATATCTCTGTCTCGTTGTTTCATTTTATATTTTGTCTCCTTCCTTTTGTACATCCCAACTATATATATATGATCACTGTATGTATTTTTGTTAAGTCTTAAGTTTTACCCCGATGATGCTTGAGATAAGCGAAACCGGTTGATAATAATTTTAAAATAAATTGGTGGTTTAAAACAAAGTTTCTGTTTGATTTAAAATTTCATCAAACCACAAAGTAATTGCGTTCTAGGAAAAAAAAATAATTTCGCCACAGATATTTTGAAAACGGTATAAATTTTTGACACTAAAATTGGTTCACGGTATTAACACTCGTTATAATATGATTTCACCTTAAATTAATGTAATATTCATTAAGCAGAGCATGTAATGCACGATGAAAATGCAATGTATTTTTTGCGAATGTATAAAGTACAATGTCTACATTTTAATTGAAATTTTAAATTAGACGTGCTGTCCGCAATTTTGAAAATGAATTTCAATAAATGCATGAAAAACACGAACCGCAACGGTCGTCAGATTATGAATAATAAAATATTTATTATGAATGACCCAGGGCCACCACATGTTTGGTAAAAAAAAATGGGACATCTTCATCCGGTTTACGAATAAAATAATGTGTAACCAGTTCTTGATTTCGCGTGATAAATTATTCACAGACAACCGTTTCGATGCAGAAAAACAATTTCGATTGGAACGTTAATGATTTTTTTATTGGTTTTCAATAAATATGAACATGAAAGCATTTTAGATTGGCTGTGAGATGTTTAAAAAAGAAGACAAATCAATATTTATCTGTAACTATTTAATTAATGTGGAGAGCTTCGAGAAAAGCTGTAAAATGAAGGCGTGATTTTTCAGTACTTCTGAGCTTGTTTAAGACAGCTAATAGAAATAACCGTTTTTCTTTATTTAATATAACGTAATGCCTCATGCTTCGTTATCCAATAAATTTTTTTTACCCCTTTTCTCTTAAAATGAAAAAAAGGTTTTTTTAAATAAATTTCTTTCTTAATCATTGATGAAAATAATATTAAGATAACCTAAATGAAACATGAAACCGGAAAAAAAAACAATAAAAAAAAAGATTTATGTCGCATCTGGTACTGAAATCTTTTTATTTTTGTTGTTTTTTTCCGGTTTCATATTTCATTTAGGTAATATTAATATTATTTTCTTCAATGATTAAATATTCCAATAAGGTTTTTAAATCTCAATAAATATAATTAATAATTTAAAATTAAATATCTTACTATTAACTGTTTTTGTGTTTAATTCGTAGAACTCCATTTAATTTATTTTAGTAATTTAATAATATTATTGTTATGTTCTGCAAGTATTTTAGTTTTTATTATTGTGACAGCTATTTCGGCTTCAAGGCCATTTTAAAACTGATATATCTTACAATTACATTAAAAGGCGAAAAAAATAATACCTTTATTATTAGAACTCTTCGGCATGCGTTGTTTTTAAAGGAATTGAATACAAAAATATCAAAATGGTTTCTTTTCTCTGCTTAAACAGATTGCAATCACTGAAAACAGAATTAAAAGACTTGCCCTAAGTACGACTTCAACGCCTAGATGCAAAGGCCACATGACACCCGTTTTGGCACCAGCTTTGGTTCACTGCCGTCTACGTTTGTTTCGTGTGATTTTTGCTGGTGTAAGCAAATTACAAAACATTTATAAAAAGGTAATAAATAAATACTCCAACAAAATATTCAATTTCTGAACAGAAGCAAAACCTTTTTACTTAGTTGCTGTTTTACTTAAATTGGCAGCACGCCTAGTACGTCCCCCGCCTTTCTAACTCTTTTCTTCCCATTACGTGCTAGGGCATCTGTATGTATAATTTGCTCTGTGGTTGCCAGGGATTTTCGACAGCAAAATTCGTCCAGATTGCTTCATAAAATTTTTGGCGATGCATAATTTTTAACGCTCGAGACGAAATTGTTATCACGTGTACAAATAAATACAAATAAAACTGTAATTATTCGTAATAATTGGTGAAAAAAGGATTTCGTAAAATAAATGTTCTTCCAGTAAATACGATGCTCCACATAATTAACACATTATTACGTAATCAACTGGTAATATTAATGAATACATTAATAATAAAAATAAACTAAATACGACAAAATGCTTTCTTTGCACAGGGATAATTAAAAATATTATTCATAAATTTGCCAAACTTTAATATCACTCAAAGCAGCACTCAAGTGTCACAAACACACACACACACACACACGTGTTAATTTATGCAATGACTAATTCGACTTCATAATGACTTAATATGTCAACAAATTAATTAAATAAACAAGGATTAAGAGAAATAATGCATTAGCGTTCAATTTATCGCTTTAATGAACATCTTTTATAAGATTTCTACAAATATTCAAAGAGCTTGTCCGAATTAAATCTTAGAATCGTTGGTAAATGTCTGACTTCATCTTTCATTCACGGTTTATTAATTTCGACTGTATTTAGGAAAAAGGCAGTAACCCTCAATAACAAAATTTTGCAGAAGAAGGAGAAAAACGTTTGAAGAGTAAGGTTTTTATAATAATTAAAAACATATTTATTATTCATTGTTATTTTGGACAAGGATGGATTGGTGGTTATTATTTTAGAGTTCCATGAAATAATGATATTTGGAGAATAAAACGTTATTTAATAAAAAATCTGGTATATGATATGGGTTAAGTCGATTTTTCTTGCTTTATATTTGGGATGCCCTTGAAATTTACATATATATAATGTTACCATATATTCATTATAAATTCTAATTAAAAACTCGTCGATATATACTCTCTTTTGTCCATTATGGAAACCACCAACCTAGTAACATTATCATGAACATTTTTCAATGATAATTTTTTTGTAAAACTTTCAAGAAAAATTATTATGTAAACATGTAATTGCAATATGTACACCCCGCTTCTCTACATAAGCATTGCTTTAAAAAGAAGTGCAGCATTGTAATTGAAATAAAATACGCCAAAAAGTGAAATAAAATTAATTCAATTCCAATAAAAAAAACGTACCTGAATTTTTGTCAATAATCAGTTTTTTTGTGACCTGATTCCTATCTACAGGATTTTTCTATGGGTGGGCACGAGAAAATTAACTTAAAAAAGATGCGTTCACAAAACACGAAGGTTACCGCCTTTTTCCTTAACACGCTTTGATTCAAACTCCCTGTATCGCTTTCAGGTGGTCAAGTCGCAGTTTGATTTAGATTCAGTCGACAACCCTGATGTTGAAATCAACCGTCGTTTATTTGATCACGTGATTGTATTTCAAGACGAAAGCAATTCTGATTATTCTTAGAATAATCTTGATTCAATCTTAAAAACGAGCTACGAAGGCAATTGAAATAAGATAATATATTACACGCGTTTTCGTGTCGCTTTCTCAAATATAATTTGATAATCAACATAACTCGCATGCAACACTGATGTGATCCAAACATACCTTTTCTGAAATTATAAATATGCAAAGTTCTACCCGAATATATTTACAATCTAGATAGTCTCGTATATGCCTAAACTTAGCATATATAAGATAGGTATATACGATACACTATCTACATATATTGCAAATATATTCAGGTAGAACTTTGCACTTTGAGAAAATAGCAGCTAAAAATGTGTAACGATCGAAAACAATATGGGCTTATTAGCTCAGTGGTTAGAGTGTTGTCCAGGTAAGAAAGAGGTACTGTGACATTTTTATTTTCTGTGTCTTTCTGTGTTTCGTGTTTCATTTGAGATTTATTAATATCATCTTCAATGATTAAATATTACAATAAATTGAATACAAATTATTTTTTTAAAAGATTTATGTTTTTAAGATATGTTTTTGTCCGGATGGAGAACAAAAAATTGACAATTTTATTCATTGATTTGGCCTCCGAGACGAAACATCAGGCTTTTTAAATGCCTATACTTTGACAGCCATGTTGGTCGCCGATCCTGTTAAAAAAAATTTTTAGACGTTGATATTTATTTATTTTCTTAAGTTCTTATTCTTCGTAAAATAGTAGACAAATCTGAAAAATTAGTTTACATTAAAAAAACGAAATTACCTGCAATTTAATGAATTCAAACAAGATGTACATACAAATCATTTTAAAGACCGCACGTTTTAATACATTTGAGCACACCGATACTGGTTGAAATCCCGCCAACTGTAACCTCCTTACCCCGCAGTAATCCCACAATACAGTATACCACTACTCAAGCAAGAATCTCTTTAAAATGAATCTACTGTACAATTGCTTATATGCTCTATGCATCTGCCGCCAGAGGCGCTGGAAGTGTCCAGGCATTTATACAGGAAGGTTTTGCTCAAGGCTGTCCTAAGACCCGTTGGATCGACGATATAATCGAGTTAGGCGGAAACACGTTATAAATGCCGCACACATTTTGATACCGGCTTGGAGAGGTATTCGTCCAGTATTTGATAGGCAGTGACTGATGATAATGATGTTATCCTATGGGAAAAGATCTGCACAATTGCAACAGAACTTGTGTTTTTTTTAAACTGTTAATAATATTAATAATAAGAATAAATTTCTATAGCGCAGTTTTGTGAAGGTTCACCAAGTGCGCTTTATACTAACTAACCTAACCTAATATAATTTTTAAATAACAGATATACTACATGGTATATCTGTTATTATAATATATATATATATATATACATAAAATATTCATAAACTATGACATAAAATATTCACGAGCAGGTATAAAATAACAATTAGAAACTAAGGGTGTAAATAACCAAATATCATGTAGATATCAATAACAACAGAGCAAGAGAAAATTATATGACATTATATTCATGGTTTTTCACTGGATACTAAGGGAATTAAATAACAAGGGGAGAAAACCGGAACTAAATAAGCTATGGGAATTAAAAGAAAAAATGTCCTGAAATTCTGTTTCTTCGTACATGATTTTATGTTTTATATCGGATAGGATTTTTTGAATAATTTTGTTTTTGCTTGCACTACGCAAAAAAGAGGCCCCTTGAAAATTCATTTAGCGGTATTACAACGACGTACCTACTTAAACTTTTTTAAAAGCATTTATTTTATAGTTTTAATTAAATTGACACTCTCTTTTCTACAGCGGATAATGAATTAGAACCACTAGATTAGTCAAGAACTTGATCACTTTAGTATGCCAACTATTAAGAAACGACTTAATTGGACAAATCTACAAAAGCAGTCATTAACTGAAACCTTGGTTATTGCGGCTATCTAGAACAATTTGTTTGACACTTAAAACTAGAAGTCTTCCTTACTTCAACGACCAAACAACTTACCCTTGTTAAGGCTCTCGCGCAGACGATTTATGGTGATTGTAACTTCTAGTTACAATTGGATCTACCGAAGACACGAGTAAAGGACTCTATAAAAGCCCACAATTTATGGCAAGCTGCCAGTTTGCACAGATAGGATGTTAATTTGTACATCACCTTTGATGTGAGAAAGATTCAAAAATGAAACACATATTGGACAGGGAAAACTACACACTCTTTCTCTGACTTTACTATCAAATATGAGAAAAATTTTAGAATTAAGAATTATTTATGTCTACGTCTGAATTTTCATGAGAAATGAACAAGATTTTGTCAATGTTTTTGTATAAATTCCAAACTATATTCTCAAATCTAGAATAAGACTCCTGACTCATTTAAATGTCAGTACAAATGTCAGGGATGTCAGGTATGGCGGCCTTTAAAATATTATTCCAAAGGAGAGTGTTAATAAGAAATGGGATGAAAGGTAAGACTAACGCCAATAAAATAAAAAAAATAAAATTTTTCGCAGTTCCTAACATCCATAATATCTATGCTTAGAACGTTTTAATCAAATGTATAAACAAAATCAAAGAAATCCAATTTTTACAACACAAGACCTAACCAGAACGACATTATGAATAGATCCAAATTTAAAACTGCTTTTGGACAAAGGAATTATAAATATCTCTCCACTAACTCTATAATTCACTTGCACGAGAAATAACAAAAACGGGAAATGCAAATGATTGCAAAAACCAAACCAAAACCTAGCTCAAAGAAATCAAAGAAGAGGAGTTATCCAGCATTTTTTAAACGCTTTCAGCTTAAAACAATTTTTTAAATAAAACCTAGTCCGCCTCGACACAGGAACCCCTAGTGAGGAGGGGTAAGAAAACATCGTGAATTTTCTTTTTTTTGATCTTGTTATTTATGTAAATAGAAAACGAAATGCATTGAAACAAAATATAAAAAAAAGAGTAATTGTCGCTTCAAGATAGCATTATTATTAAAAAGAATATTTATGGAAAGTTATTGCAGAGGAACTTCAATGAAAACCCATGTTTTTTTACCTTGTTTAACTAAATAATACATGGATATTTACACTTGCATTATGAAAGCTGTTTGTTTCTTACCAATAAATTAATGGAACAGGATAGATCCCCCTTCACTGTTTCATAGCGTTATAGCATAGACATTATTTTTCCAAACGTCCCCTATCAGATGATCTACCGTAGCTACCGTAGAGCATCTGACCGGCAATCAGAAGGGTGCAGGTTCGAGTCCTGTCGGCGACATTTATCTTTTCTCGGAAAGGTTTTTTTCAATTTGGATGAGTGTTTCAGGCTAATAATAATTGTTTATAAAAATAATTGTTACCCTTTGCGCTATGCACAAAAATCTTGTCTTAAAAACTTTACTTTATCAATTAATAAATATTTGACAAGTCAAAACATTTTTCACCAATAAAATGTAGACATAATTTGTCTCGACGCCATCTATTGAGGGATTTAGCCGTTACGAGCCTTTCTCATACTAATAAAGTTGGTTGTTTACAGGTGAAATATAATAAAAACAGTCATTATTGAATGAAACACTAGTATATTTTGATTAACTTGGCAGGTTTGCGATAAGCCGACGTAGCTCAACGGTAGAGCATCTGACCGGTAATCAGAAGGGTGCACGTTCGAGTCCTGTCGGCGACATTCATCTTTTCTCGGAAAGGTTTTTTTTCAATTTGGATGAGTGTTTCAGGCTAATAATTATTGTTTATAAAAATAATTGTTATCTTTTTTTTTACTTACAAGAAGATAATCAGTTTATTTCTCTGATGTCTGAATTAGTAAAACCCTCGAACGGGTAGCTTTCGGCGTGATGAAATTTGCGCAGCTTTTTTCGCCTGTTTTTTGTAAGTCAATACAACTTTTTAAGCTTGTAAAATAAGTTCATTAGCAAACTTTTAAATACCTCTTCACCTGCCAATCGATCAATATGTAAAAGGAGTATTTAAAATTCGTGCTAAGTCGGGTAGGAACTACCAGCTATTATCAAAATGTACTAATGTACCCTTGAAATAATATTAATATACAAAAAATATATCTAGAGCATTCAAAACTTGATTTAAACGCTACAATAAAATATTGAATTCTTATAAGTTTTTCGAATGAATTCAGCTTTAAATCTATATTAATCACTTACTCCGTTTCACATTTCGTATATACACCTCTCAATAAACAATTAATCGTAATTGAAACGTTGCTTGAAATGGCTTTTAGCCGTGTTTGGTGACCAGATCTGAATAGCCAGGTATTTCCCCACCTCCCCCTTCTCCTTCCCCTCCCCAATACCTCCAGCCTCACAACATTCCCCAATTGGGAATGCCATAGTCTCACTGGCTCCAGACGGTTGGGAGCAGTTGGGACTCTTGTGCGGTATTCATGTAAAAAAAAAAAAAATCATCTCAATATTTAATAGCATTAGGTGCTAAAAGTGTTTGATTTTTCCAAAATATTTCAATTAACCCCATCTGTGAGCGCGTAGCGTAATAAGCATGTTTCAAATGTCCTTAAAAAGTAAATTTATTTCCTCACCGTTATCCCAAGTAATGAAATCGATCATAAATCAAAATACGAGCACATTTATTGAAATGACACGTACGAGCACTAATAATTCCAGAGCAATACAGGTCTTGTAACTGGGGTTCCGAGTACTGGCATTACAGAGACAAGATAATCTTGATAAATGCAATGTCGGCCATCTCATCCGATGTTAAGCTGCAATTTCATCTCAAAGCATGACCAACAGAATACAGATATCGGCCTGTAACTGTTCCGCTGCGTTGTTCGTAAGAGATGAGCGAATCTGAATTAGAGATCGAAAATCATAATGTGAATCGGTCTTGGCTAATTTGTTTTCTGGAACGGGAATCAATGTATCAATCGGAAATCCGTTTTTTTTTTAAAATTAGGAATCACACGAGATTCTTGAGAACTATGGCAACCCCAAATCGGAGAATGTTCTGAGGCGAAAATAACTGGATGGAATTGAGTAGGAAGTAGATATTTATCTTTAATAAATGGCAAAAATTAAAAGAAAGAAGAAAAGATTCAGCACAAGATGTTCCACTGACCGGAGGCAGTGCGACTATAGCATAGCCGCTTCATTTCAAGTTGTAAAGCTGAAGACGAAGGTCGAGTATCTGATTATTTATTATATATCTGGTCACTAAATATAACATCAGCAATTTTGATCAATGTTTCGATTCTTATTATTGCTTTTATACCAGGACGATACTAAGAAGATATTTTACTTTAGAACATGTTATAAAGGTACTACTTATACTTGATATATCGTTTATATAGGGCAAGAAGTGATAAAGTGTCATTTTTGGTACAACCGCGTTAAAAGTCATAATGCGTTAATTTTATGTCAATTTTGAGGGCGAGTATACATTAATATGCCTTTCGCTCAAACAGCTGCTCTGGGGATGAAATAATTCATTAATTACATTATCAGGTTTCTGAGAAAACTTTTTATTTTATTTGAATGTCACTTAACTTTTGCCGAAATACCCATCGGATACGCAAAATTGGTATCAGTTGAACGTCGATATATCCGATAGGCATTTCAAAAAACCGTTTCTCTGAATATATGTAGGTATTCTGGGGAAACTGTTTATGATAGACACAATCAATTTTACAAATTTATATAAACATTATTTGGTAAGATGGTACAATTGATTTTATTAACCCAGGATAAGGATTGAATCCTCTATATCTGGATTCAGAGCAATAGAGCTTACCACACTACCATTGAGCTCAGAGGTCACCCTACTTACGATAAAAAAAACATTTTTACGTCATCTAGGAATTATTTATATTTATTTTATTCATACGTAAAACGAACTTACTTGCACAATAAGACACTCCAGTCCATTTAAAAAAAATACAATGTTGGCCCGTTAACTTAAATACAATAATATATATATTTTTTTAAGCTTCGTTTTCATAATTTAAAAAAAATGTTCAAAGCTTGAAATTTTTAAAGCCAGCGAAAACGCTCCAAATGTGTCAGGCGTGACGTCATATGGAATATGGACAAAGTTTTCTGGTTACAGAACTTCCTTGCTTTACATGTAAAATTCGAGACGTATTTCAATCTTAAAACTTTTACCGCTTTTAATGGCAGAAAATATAGTAAAATGTCAGCATCTCTTCACTGTCATTATTACAGATTACTAAAGTGTAAAAACACAACCGTAGCCTTACTAGATAAAATTTTTCCATGCTTCTAATAACTTGAACATACTTTTTAAGGTTATTATTTTTATGTAAAATCAAGAATTAACTTTACCGTACATTATTGTATATTATGTATACAGTATATCATAACTAAAGATAAGTAATAAAATTATGTACCTATTTAAAAAAATTAATTAACAAATGTAATACCCATTTAGAAACTTTAATTAACCTTTATTTAAACGTATTGACAAAAACCAATTTGTTGCATTGACAAATTGGTTTGCTCTTTAATGTCTTATGTCTTTCAATAACAATAGTTTTTATTTAAATGAACCGGTTTCGGTTGAACTCAACCTTCTTCAGGAACGTACACAAATAAACTAAATTAACATGCAGAGGTATATCATGTTGAAGATAGTGAAAGTGAGGGAAAGAGACAGTATATCAGAGTAGAACAGGATAGAGCATCCGAGCGGCAGGTAGAGGGGTGGGGGAAGGGAACGGGAAGAAAGGGAATATCATTAAAATCGGACTTTGGATTAAATGTATTTGTTTATTTAAAACGTGGCAATTATTATTTTTAGTTGATTTCGATATTTCTAATGTTTCCAAGTTATTAAGGCGCAAACCTATTCCATTTTTATGTCTTAAACAATTAAAAGTATGATTAGTATTAATCGACTGTTCGCCAAATTCTAAAAAACCGGTGCTTGTTAAACATCTAACGTGTTCTTTTTCGCTAATGTTTATGTTTCTCGCGGTTTTACCTATACACATTGTAATGCAATCGTTGCAGTTAAGTTTATAGAGACCAGAATGGTTTAATTTTTCTTCATTGTCTTTACAATTAATTAAAAGTTTGATTGAGTTATTATTGCTAGAAAAAGTTTGTCTTATTTCTGATGGATGTTTTGATGTGCACATTTAGAAACCGGTAGATAATGCATGAATACAAATAACATAAAGTGGCTTAAAACAAAAACGTTTTTAGTTTCGTTTAAATTATGATGTCAAGCCACAAAATGCTTGGCTTCTTCAATAATATAGCTTTATGTTGAGGAATAATTATAGAACTTAAAGTTGCACATATTAAATTAAAATTTCTCCAAAATTATAAAAAGATGGGTATTTAATATCAATGTAAAATCTACGAATACAAATTTACATATAAATACAAAATCAGAATGCACGCTTAGATCTGCATTACATCAGTCGCAGACAATCCAATGATGCCAACAAACAGGGCGGTTAAATTTGTTAGTTTTTAATTACTGATTTATTAATTATACGTTTATATATTTATACATACAAACTTATGTATTCAGAATAGGCATTTGTTGATCCACAATAATGTATTATTTTTAATCCATAATATTTTTCACTGTAGTTCCTTATTCTAGGCCCAGATACAATAATTTCACCTCTCTGCCATCATATTAAGATTAAATATAAGATTTAATATTGAATCGTTGATAAAAAAAAAAAAACGTCGTAGAAAGCTAAATAAACCATTAAAAGCTTAAATATGATTACTATTTCTTCAAGTTCATTATGATTTGTCACTAAGTATAAGACGATTAAAAAACGGAACTCTGAAAACGAGTTATTTATTCAGCTGAGATAAATCCCATTTAAAACTTTCAGTGTCAAAAGCTTTTAATGCTTTGACTTTTAAAAACAAACAAAAAACTGACACGTTTCCCGAACATCTCTGATATGTATTAATGAAGGTGTAACTACATTATGTAGAAATAAAGAATGAATACCGTAAGATGAAATGTGGAATTTTTTGGGGTAAACTTTGAAAAAATCTTAGAATTTCAGCGTTAAGTTTTTTGTAATGTGAATACCGCACAAGAGTCCCAACGACTCCCAACTATCCGGTGCCAGTGAGACTGTGGAATCCCCAAATGAAATATGTTGCGAGGCTGAAGGAAGTGGGGAATGAAAGGGGTTGAGGTAAATGAGGGTTAGGAAGTATCTGGTTACTTAGATCTGGTCACCAAACACGGCTAAAACTATTTTAAGCAACGTTTCCTTTCCGAATGATGATGTATTACCAGGGCGATACTGAGAGTATCTAAGACTTTGGAACGTGCCGTAGGTATACTATTTTTTGTTTCATATTAATTAAATGTGTACACATATTAATTAAATAAAATCACGGAACACTTAAGATGTTTAAATAATAATATATTTTCAGAGTTTGCCAATCATCTCATTTCAACCGATCATATTTTTTAATAAAGATACTGGAGTTCAAATTCTTCACCGTAATAATATAGGTAAAAAATTAGGTAATTTGGAAGCACCGGAAATTAAGAAATCCCTAAATAATAATTCTAATACATTGAAAAACCAAGTAAATTTATCGTGTAGTCCTCTTATAGATATTTTTCACGTGAATCGCTTAATCGCTTCCAAAAACCCCTTCTTACCCCTTACCCTTTGGTCGGCTCCCACTTCAATACCTAAATATTCACGTATATCTATCATTATTTTATATCGCAGTTTGGTTTTAATATATTCCTGACGAGGGAAGGGTACTTCTGAAACCGGTAGATTAATATATTGCGTTGAAGTGTACTATTATAAATAAAATGTATTTGCGCACCCC
This sequence comes from Halesus radiatus, assembly GCA_022606495.2. Classification (NCBI taxonomy): domain Eukaryota; kingdom Metazoa; phylum Arthropoda; class Insecta; order Trichoptera; family Limnephilidae; genus Halesus; species Halesus radiatus. The sequence goes on along the minus strand of JAHDVE020007522.1, from coordinate 33,108 downwards.
GGGATTTGAACCCGCGACCTCTGGACTCGTAGTCGAGAATCTTAAAACCTACTTCAGGGTTTTGTTTGGTGTTTTTTTTAATTTTCATGAGAAGAGTTTTGTAAGTTGAGGCTATTATGTAATCAGTACCAAAGAAATATATGCCACCATGCATAGAACACATTATGCACCAGAAAAAAAAATAAGAGAAACTGTAATAAGTCATCTAGAATAATGAAAACAATTTCAATACTAATGACTTCAGAGGTTTTATAGAATAAAAATAAATATACAAAAAGCGTGAGTCGCTTTTCTTTGCGTGAAACAATCATCCTCGCGGTGGCGTCTGTTCCATACAAAAACCGTTGGTGGAATCGGAACTTCGCGCCTAATTATCTGAAATGATGCAAAAAGTTAAAAAGAATGACATTAGTCTTACAGTTAAAAATAATGATCGCCACAAAAACTTGTGGAGTCGTACCTTGAATACGTAATTAAATATTGACGGGATAAGCCAGTGATATAGAGGTGGAAGATAGGCCTAGCTGAAATCAAAATATTCCAACATTTCATCTCTGGAGAAAGCAAACAGCTTCCACATTTCTTTGATATGTTTATCTCTCGGAAATCATAAGGTTTCTCTCAGGATGCATGCTGGATTTTGGGTTACTGTGCAATCTTTTAAGAAGAGGAATGAACCTGAATATTGAACATATATCGTAAGCCTACAATGAAAAGTGATTAAGTAAAGATCATTGTCCTTTGGAAGATTAAGGTTGAAGTTATTTGCATAGGCTCAAACTCACAGCTTCGAAGGTTAGAAAAGTGTTTACGTACATAAATCATAACATATTTTGATTAAAAAAATTCTTACTTTGGATACTACGACCTTGCATACAAGCAAAAATTCTCAATCTCAACCTGTCAACATACTAGGTCTCTATTTTGGATTATTTTCGTTCGGCAAAGGCGGTAAGTCAATCCCAAACCGCGCCCATTCTCATGCGGAAAATACCAGCGGCGATTAAAATATTGGATTCGCGTTCGACGTTTCCCCTGGTAGTTTACCAGTACCTATCTCTTAATAGCATTGTTTAAAATTGAATTACTTTTAGAACAAACACAGATTTTTCATCTAACGTTTATGTTCTCAGGTCTTAAACTATTTGTTAGAATAGAGGAATTTATCTACTCTAGATTTTTTCAGATTCCATACAAGATGTAGCTATAAAATCAGTTTGCACTAACAAAATAACAGGGAAAAAACCCATTTATTTTCAAAATGGGTAGGTATATTAATTTCTTCAGATGAACTATTTAGGTATTGACGAGTAAACAACCACATTTATCGAAACAATTGTCATCAATGTCTATGTCAAAAACTTCAAAGTGATTGATAGAGAGAATGTTAGTATTAATGTTTATTCGTTGTATATATATGCTTATTGGGATCGTATAGTAATTTCTATATCAAAGGCAGAAGCAGAAAGAGAATGCTCAATGATTTAAATACGTTGTTTGATTCTGGGTCGTGAAGTGTTTTTAAATGTAAACAGTAGTTCAGGAATGCCCCATCGGGCGATTTCAAGCACACTTGTTTTTTTTTGGAAGACGACAAGAAAATGCACTTGCTCTGAGTCCTTTACAAACACACCTGAGCAAACCATTGCTTCGGAAGAATTTCTAAGGTCAACTGTACTTTAATACCGAAGGGCAAATTAAATACCTTGGACCTAAAAACTTTCAGCTTCAATATATTAAAATTCCTTAGAGTCAAGTTAAGTGTGGACCATAAAGATTTTAATCTTGTATTTAATATCAAATTTCGGTATAATTTTGAAAATTTAAACGAGCTTTTGAAAAAATTCTTATCTTGGGTGGTATTTTAACCACGTTGTTTACATGTAGGATTCCAATACGTGACAGTATTCAATAAATTTATAAAACATTTCGTAGAAGTAGTACATACATTCGTGAACGCTGAAATGTTGTATCCATATTTTTAGGTTTATCACCATGTTAACAAAAATTTGTTAATCAGTTTTTAATCGTAAATCAACCTTTTCACAAAAACGTTGCTAACTTTTTTGACACTTTTAATTGGAACCATAAAAATTGATTCAGATCTTTCCACAAAACTTTTAAACGTTTTCACAATCACTTTAACATCTTAATCACTGTAACACTGTTTTTATCTTCAATCTACCTTGTTCTATCATCGTGACAACTGTTATCGGTATAGCTATTTTTAAAGCCACCTCGCTGAAATCACAAACGCAAAACCCACTACTTTACCCCAACGCCCGCGAAAAGATCGACTTTTTTAATCGAAATACATTGACACCGTCGTCGACTATATTCCAACACTGTAAAATAGTGACTGAATGTATAACCATTACAGAAAGCTGTTGTGGTAAGTTGGGATTAAAACCACAATGCCAACACTCAGCATCTCGCTTCTGAGTAACAAAGTCTATCGAAACACTTTAATGACGTTATAAATTCACTTGTTGCCTGATATCTTTCTGCATGTGATCGTGTTTTGCTTCTTGTTGGTGGTTGGTTGGGGTCCAGGTAGTAATAACACGGGAATGGGTTGAGAGAGGGGGAAGAAGAGGGGCGAGGGGGGATAGGCCAATCATCTGGCGCAGGTTCGTGGAACCTTTTAATTCTAAGGATATCAACGGAATTTTAAGAATTTAATTTAAATTTTGATGGATTCATGCAGTTTCGGTGAATCATATTATTATGCACGAACTTTTAATAATAAATTCAACAAAAGGAATAGAATATATTTTAAGTTTTTTTTTGGAATAACTTATTGTAGCTTATAAACCTCATTGTAATGTATTTTTAATCATTGACGATAATATCAAGAACTTCAAAATCGAAACACGAAACCGAAAAGACACAAAAAAGGAAAATATAACGTCGGCAATTGGGACTCGTACCCAGGATTTTTCATTTCTGTGTCTTTTCGGTTTCATGTTTCATTCTAAGAGTTGTTAATATTATTTTCATTCAGTAAAAGAGAAATATTTTGTTTAAACCACTATTTAACATAAAAATATCAATATATTTCCGAAGCGAAGATTTCCTCATCAGGATACACAGTATACATATATATAACTAATTAATATTTAAATTAATATGAACATGTGTCGAATATTTAAATATTAAATAGAGGTTTGAAAAAAATATATCCAAATCATTTTATTGAAAATGACATCAAACATTGATTTTGCATTTATTAAATAATAATTTCAAAAAATATTCTCAGTATCACGTTGGAAGATATGGTACATTCGAAACGAGAACTAGAGAAATTTAAATGCTTTATAGTATAGATCTTAATTTAACTCTGATAAAACTAACATTGTCGGCCACCTCAGAAAAAAGGTTTACTTTCCCATACTCCGCTGTGAGTGGCACCACTACAAGACAGGTGCCTTCTGCCGCGAAACCGCCAATCATTCCCTATCATACCCGCGGCAGAGCCCCAAGTTATTGGATTAAAAAACATATTTCCACGACACTAATTGAATTTTAAGACAATGCAAACGTATTGAAAAAAAGGCGTGCAATGGAATTAAACGCACGTTTTGATGCGGGGCTGATGGACGTGTAAACGTTGTTCGAAGAAATAAAATAAATCGGATGCCATTTTAGATTTCGTAAAGTGTAACGCGATTGGGCAGTCAAATTCTTTTGAATGGGCGTTTCTTAACTACGAAGCAGAATATCGGTCTTGTAAAGCAGCAAAAAACTCTCGAACGTTGAGTTTTGTCGTCATGAAATTGAGACAGTTGTTAACTAATTCATGTAGAATTTATGGACCAATGCAACTATTTCACAGTAAGCCGTTTTAAATATGAGCTATAAATTTTTGAAAATATTTTTAAATGTAATTTCTTCAAAAGATTGGTATAAATAAATGAATTAAATAAAATACTTTGTACTCGCCACTTTATTAATATAAAGATATCTACATGTTTCGAAAGCAATGCTTTCTTCATCAAGATTACTACATTTATTAATAATGACGCCACAAAGTGAAAACCATTCGTTTGAAGTAATTATAAAAGATCATTGGTAAAAAAATTAAATGTTAAAAATTTCACATGAACAACAATATTCTATTTTTTATAATTATAATAATTGGATGATTTGTATAGCGCCTTTTTTCTGAAAAATTACCTCAAGGGCGCTGTTCATATGTTTTGTAATTCAAAATGGTGTTCAAATTCGGATGAAGTCCGGTAATAAAACAAATATAAATATAAAACCGCAAATTGCGTGTTAATGTGTACAATAAAATTATCCTACAGTAATTTGGGGCCTCTTTCTGAAACATTTCGAAAACTTTAACAAAAAATACGAGATTGTAACTGCTTTGCAATACAATTTTATTGTCCACCTAAAATCATCTCGTTGTCCCGAAAGCGCCTATCAAAGCCCATAAGTGTGCATAAGTTCACATAAACATGTCAATTTGAAGAGATTTAACAGTTGATAAGGTATTTTATCATTGAAATTTTACAACGAAGGTACTTATTTATAGATGTACAATATTAAATAACTCAAATAAGTATCAATTTAGAAACACAGCAAAAGCTTGGAATGAGGCGGTTTCAAAGACTTTTTACCAAATATGATCATTTGTATCGAAATATTTCAGGTTTCGTGATATAATAAACGAATAAACTTTATGAAGAGGCCATCATGGCGTTGTTATTATCGACGAATTCAGACTTTTATGGCTCTTTGATGAAAGAATATCATATTAGGTGGCTTGAATGTTAGTCATTAATATTATATGAATTTTTATTGTCTGTTCGTGAATGTTGAATTCAAAGGTAAGTATCAAATTGATAAATTACGAAATATTTATCGCCTTAGGAACACGGGTACAAATGATTAATCTCAGATTTTCACTCGAACCCAGGACATCTGGGACACTAACCAATGATTGCAAATAAATTCGGGTAGAATCTTGTAGTTATGATATAAGACCATGAAGTCTTGAGTTCGAGTTCCAGCTGCAACCGTTACTTTTTTTCTTTTATGCTCTTAAAGCTCTTAATATTGTCTTCAATGAATAAAAATATTTAAAAAATCAATATTATTAATGAAATATGTAAACTTATTTCTCGAGTATTTTTCGAGATACATCTTCATCATTTAAATGCTTAGTGAAGGCTGATTAGAACCACCTGTGTTCATATTCTTTAAAAGAAATTAGCTGATAACCGTTTGATTTATCTTAGAACTTTGCACAAGTCATCAGAAAAACTTCGATACCCGCTATGAAAACTGAGCTCGATACGACCGACTGCTAGCCCTGCATCCTACTCACACATGATCGTATATCTGGGATTGAAAACATATATTAATAATGTTTTATTATCTTCCTCTTTTATAATAAAAAAAATAGATAATGATACAAATTATTTATAAAATTGCGTTCTATTCACTACTTTATTAATATACACAGATATTAACATGTGTCGAAAGCGATGCTTTCTTCATAAGGAATATAGAGTATTGTATTAATATTTAATTTATTAATAATGACGCAACAAAGTGAATACTAATATTTTGAAGAAATCATAAATAATTATATCCTCTCTGGGATTTACCATTCTGGGGATTTCATTTACAAAATATGAAATTAAATTATATTAAATTGATGAAAAAAATTTGTTAGGTGAGGGGTTTTAAGTGCAGTTGAGTGAATTCGGTATTAGTCTGTATTTGGTGTTAATATATTTTCTATTTCAGATATTCCTATACATAGGAATACGTTAAATACGTTACAACGTATCCATTATTTTATTTGATTTTTAAATTTATTATTGTTGTTGTGATTTTTAAAAGAGCGTTGGATTTTGTTGTAGAGTTTAGTACCATAGCATAAAAAGTTTTTTTGGTCAAATGTTGTCTTTGTAGTTCCTTGTTTAATGCGATATGTAGTTAAACAATACATAGGCAGATTATCAATGGATATAAACATTCGTGGAAAACTGGATAGAGTGGTAATCCCTAACAATAATTTATCGTGTTTGTAAATTGTCATGAAGAGTTGGTCAAATAAGAAACAGACCTGTATTTTAGTATTAGAAAACAGTTGTTTATAAAATAAGATAGTACATGATTTGCTTAATAATTCGTAGTGATCTTTAAAGGGAAAAGCTTCTACGCGTAATGATAAATACACTAGGTGGCAGCAAAAAACTTTTAACATCGACGATAAAAGAAATAAACCCAGTACCTGTGTATACAATAATACATACCTGGATTATTAACATGAAACTCTTATGAAATTATCTTTGATTTAATGCACTTGAACAGGATTTGCTATCTCAACCCCTGACCCAGAGCCAATGGTCTTCCCGTTATAGCACGAAGGTCTCTTTGAAATACAACTATGTTCACCTACCCACTTAAGTACCTTCTTCAGAATCAACATTTCTCTATTACTTCTATTGTGGCCGAGCTGTTCCGCCTGTCATGTCCTCCCTTTCTCACCAATTAGAATTACGACCGTTTCCTGTTACGAAAGTTTAATGGAAAATGTCACGCGTAATTTTCGTACTGAACTCTTACCCGAAGGCTTGGCGATAAATTTATTTAAACCAGGAGGACGGAAGACAGACCAACGTATGCGAATGGTTTAGGTTTATGGTGATTGAAGTGTCTGATAGAAGATACGCGAATAATAAGATATATGTACCAGTGTCAAAAACGCTGACATTGTGACCCTGCCACCTGTGATGTCACCCATTGTAAGCGCACGCCATCCAATGAATGCGCTTGCACCTGCGTGTTTAAGAGGTTTGTTGCCACTTATGGCAAAAAAATAAAATAAAATAGAAATCCTTTTGTATTAGAAGTTATTTATTATCATGGCGATTTTCCCCACCTTATTGCAGTCCGGGACTACCCTCGCGTCAGGTCAAATTATCCATCTTGAAAAAAATCGCTGTATAGGAGGTCGAAGATTAAAACGATCTTCATGCCACTGTTTGCCAGGCGATACCACATAGGAATCCTTTTTTTATTATGAAACAATTGCTTACCCATAAAATGCAAGCAATTCCAAATTCGGGAAGCGTTGAGTATTCTTACCTGAAACAAAATAAAATTAAACGCATTAATTACAACAACAAAAAATACTGAACAAATGCTACCATTACAAAAGAGCTTGTCAGTTTTTTTTTTCATTTCGAATTCACAAAAATAATAAATGTGTTTTCATTCAAAGTGGGCTTAGAAAAATAATGTAATGTTCCAATTCAAAACGGGGTTTTGTTCTTGACTGTGCGTTGAGATCTTCTCATAGAACGTAAATATTTTGTAATGAGAACGCATAAAATTGTTTCAAACCACTTCTATTTAATATATTGATAGACCAATTTCGGAAGTACGCTTCCTTTGTCAGGACTATATTAAATTGCTTTGAAGCCAGTACTAATAACATTAAAAAATTACGATTTGTTTTTGTGGTTGTTATAATAATAATAATAATTCTAGGGATAAAATATATTTTTACAAAAATATGAAAAATGTAAGCAATAAAAAAAATTGATGGAGGAATTGAGAAAAAAAAAAATAAAACAATTGTACCATTCATCTAGATTCTGAGAAACACGATTTAAAATTAATTGTACATATAAATATAAAGTAAAATCAAACAATGTAAACAATATTAAAATAATAATTTAAAATTAAAAGGATAAACATAATCAGAATAATAAAAAAAACGAACTAAGTGAATAAAATGAATGAAATTAATAAAATGAATACAAGGAATAAAATGAATAAAATGAATGAAATTAATAAAATGAATACAAGGAATAAAATGAATAAAATGAATGAAATTAATAAAATGAATGCAAGGAATAAAATGAATAAAATGAATAAAATGAATAAAATGAATAAAATGAATAAAATGAATAAAATGAATAAAATGAATAAAATGAATAAAATGAATGAAATGAATGAAATGAATAAAATGAATAAAATTAATAAAATAAAATGAATAAAATGAATAAAATGAATAAAATGAATAAAATGAATAAAATGAATAAAATGAATAAAATGAATAAAATGAATAAAATGAATAAAATGAATAAAATGAATAAAATGAATAAAATGAATAAAAAAATGAATAAAATGAAAAATGAATAAAATGAATAAAATGAATAAAATGAATAAAATGAATAAAATGAATAAAATGAATAAAATGAATAAAATGAATAAAATGAATAAAATGAATAAAATGAATAAAATGAATAAAATGAATAAAATGAATAAAATGCATAAAATGAATAAAATGAATAGAATGAATAAAATGAACAAAATGAATAAAATGAAAAGAATGAATAAAATGAATAAACGCATAAAATTATTAAATTTGATCAAGGTCAAACCGGAATTCTTTAGTAATAGCTGCTAAATTAATTTGCTCACAAAACCAAGTTTCCTATATACGATAGGTTTAAAATAATAAAGGAAAACTTTATCATTTGTCTTAAGTTCCTATGAAACAATATTAAACTTTATTGGTTCTTAAGAAATGTAAGGCTCCATCATAATAATTTTGATTCTACATCATATTAGAGTTTGAAGCAACCACGAAAATAAGTGTAATTCTTTTTCGGTTATGGGACAGCTACTTCGCCTTCTGACGGCAATAACGAAGTCAATTTAAAAAAAATTTAAACTGCCTGTTTTCTATTTGCTGACTGTGGTTTATAATTCACGTTATTTGAATTGGGGATCACCATCAGTGGCGTGTAGTCCACAACGGCTGAATATCTCTGCCAACCCTAAGAAAAATGAAATAAAAGAAAAATTACAGAAAAAATATTTTGTTATTCTATAAATTTAGTGAAGACTTCGTACGCTAATTTATCAGCTATATTTAAAACAAAATTCATACCCGAACTTACACACAGCTTAACTTTGATCATAGAGCAATGCATGCCATGCAGTATTTTATCAGAGGCAATTAAACACGTTTTTAATTTTTTAACTTTAAGGAATATTTTTTTTATGTTAGTACGTACTAATAATTTATGTTATTTTTATCTTGTCTTTATAAAGTATAATTCATTTACCGATGACATGTAACTATGCACATTCCATTTATTTTACCACCTTTTTTTAATGATCACGCATAATATTTTAAAAGTACTAATTATTTACATAGTTTTGTAATTTTTTGAAATTGATTTATAATATTTCGGTAGAGGTACTTGTCTTTACTTACCATTAATGAATATTTTTTTTATATTTGTTTTCAATCTACAATTGTTTTGTGTTAACAAGCACTCCTTTTCCCAACGAACAACTGATTAAATTAGGAAATTATATACACAGCACAAAATTGCATATTGCACAAATCTGCTGTTCATGTGGAATACGTAACACATACAATCAAATAAATAAAATAAACTGTACATCAAACGAGGAGTTTTGATCAATTGCATAATATGTGGTCTAATAATCAAATTAAATACTGATAGATTAATTATTTAAATAAATCGTTGACCTCTGACATGAAGACCTCTGACATCTATCTTGATCTCCGTTCACCGTGAATCATGAATGCTCAATAATTACCCAAATATTGATAAACTAGTCAATCAATTAATGTCGGTTGTTAGTTTACGGCTAATCAAGAAAATATCTTATGATAATACTAGCATTGGACGATGTATGCATACCGATTTGACAAAATAAATGAAAAAAATCTCCGTTAACAATAAATTAATATTTAAACTCAAATATTTTATAAAATATTTTAACATATTTTAAAACAGATTAAATATTTATGTAAATTGTATCTGAAAATGCGAAGTGTTATCCAGCTTATTATGAATAATGACATATTATTTTTTATCACGTAAGAAGTAGCATGAATGTTAATTTACAACCTGTAAAGTGATTTTTCCTGTTAATGCGACGTGTTATATAATATAAACTAGAATTTGTGACATGCGTCATCTTCATTACATAAAAGCTAAAGTTGTGGAGATATTTAAGTAATTTTATAAACATAAATTTTGCTAATGATTTAATTGAACCCGCAACCAATTTAAAGTGAAATGCGTAGCTGCTGCTCATTACGAAAGTTGTCATATACTTGGGTGAATATAATTCGCGCTCTACTGTTGAGTTTGGTAGTCATTGGTCTGAATGATATCTTTGAAATCAGATCTGAAAATTGCGTTTCTTCTACCAGTATCGCAGTTGAAGATATTCCAGAAGAACAATCGTTAATAATAAACACACTGGTGCACGGTAGGGAGATGCGAGAAACGCATGCTCACGTATGTAGGTATATATATAATATATTACATGGATGACATTTATGGAATGAGAGCATCGTTTTACGATTCATTCGTGTGATTGACAGCTCCGATTTGGAACAATCATAAACCCACCTTCCAGACCGCATTTCTGAAGATGACATTGTTCTGAGGACATGTAGAATACAAAGACAAATTAAAAACGGACAGGACCTTCCATGCGGAGTTTATCAAAAAATGTTAAAAGAGAGTGGACTAGAATATATTGCAGTGATTCTAAATTCAAAAGGCTTTTTTTATATTTTTTTATATGAATACCGCACAAGAGTCCCAACTGCTCCCAACCGTCCAGAGCCAGTGAGACTATGGCATCCCCAATTGGGGAATGTTGTGAGGCTGAAGATATTGGGGATGGGAAGGAGAAGGGGAAGAGGTAGGTGGGGAAATACCTGGCTATTCAGATCTGGTCACCAAACACGGCTAAAAGCCATTTCAAGCAACGTTTCAATTCTGAAGGGCGGACTTTCATCAGAGCGATACTTAGAGTATTCTAAATATGTTCCATACTGGCTATTCTAAATATTCAATTTTGGAATAATTTATTTAAACTTACAAACCTTACTTTAATATAATTTTGAATACAATATTAAAAACTCTCAAAATGACACATACAACCGAAAAGACACAGATAAGAACGACTTTAACTGTGTTTTCTGTGAGGTCCTGCGTTCGAGTCCCAGTTGCTACCGTAACCTTTTTATTTTCTGCGTCTTTTCGATTTCATGTTTTCTTTTGACAGTTGTTAAAATTATCTTCAATGATTAAAAAAAGGATATTCTACACTCTGGCAATCTGTTTTATAATTCTGAGCGAAGTTAATGAGGATATAAAAAAAAAACTGTTCATTATTAAGTAATCCAACATCAAATAAGCATTGATTAACAATCTTGCTAGTCAATAATGAAGTGGCCGAGTCAATGTCAGCCAAAGTAAACGTCCAGTTAGTAGTTAGCCACAATTAAAACGAATCGTTGGTTATTAATTACGAACAAACAGTAACAATTCAGTGAGATTAATCGTGTCTGGAGTCATAGAGAACAGTCGACGACGGCGGCAAATGCTCTTTAAATGAATTTCAATAAGCGGCACGATCATTCTAATATAAAGGCGTACCGCTGATATTTCCGTTATAATCTCTCCCTCTTTCCGAATAATGACGCATGTAACAGAGGGAGAGGATACGAGGGAGTTCGTAGCGGTAGAGCCAGATATCAGGTGTATGTATGACTTGAAATGTAACTGCGTGCTCAGGACTTGAATCCGCGCCACATGCTGCGTAGGCGGTCACGTTACCACTCGGCTCTTGAGCCGAAAGAAACTATTTTTTAGACATAGGGTGGTTAGAAGATCGACGAAAATATGGTCCTTGAAACATATCCATGAATTCATAAAAAATATCTTCAAAAATGTTTCGTTTTGATTTTGGGAAAATTGATATAATATTTAAGATTACATTTCAGCTGTAAGAGGGGGTTAATAAGAAACAGAATCATTATCCTAAAAGGTAGAAATAATAGAAAATTATTTTTTATGAAAAGGAACACAACTAATTTGTACAAATTTAAAAATCATGTCGCTGATTTTGTAGATTCTCGCATTATGATAATTTAGTAGCTAACAAGGCAATTCTATTACCATCTCTTATTTTAGCTGCCACCAAAGGTTATTTCTCTTTATCTTTCAAAAGAATTTAGACTGAGGAGCGAGGATATTCATGGCCAAAATACAGAAATCTTATATATCTAATGATGCACATATTATTATTAAAGAGGTACCTTTATTTATTTTTTTTATTTTTGCCGGGTGCATAAGGGTATGAGTTCTTTGCCAAGAGGCAACTGGTCACCCACTTCTCGGCGCCCAACTACTGCAGGGAATTCGATAATGCAGGTGCAATGATGTTAGTGGACGACACGCTGTAGTGCTCCATCCAGATTCTGAAGCCGGCCGACAAGCGCCACCTGGCGTACCTGTAGACCAACACCAACCGTCCCGTCACGTCGCCCAGGAGCGTCACCAAGACAAAGAAGATTTTGAGGGCCCTATGAATCAGTCCCCCCTCGGCCACCATCCTCCCCCGCCGCTCCCCCCTTTTAAGAGTATTCTGTGTTATTTATCCTAAAAATATATGGATAATAATTCATTATCTTAGCTTAAATACATTCTTGAATATAATGGATACAATCACTCTGTCATTTGTGTTTGCATCTTGCAATATATCGTACAGATAGCTTCTTTTTTTTCAATTTAACATGTATGAAAACTTAGACCAAGCCGTATTTAGTTTTGATAATTTAACTGCATCTCTTTATATGGTCTATAAATAATGTGTAATGATAGCCTGTCCAAAAAGAGAAAATAAATCTAAAAAAAAAAAAAATTCGTAGAATAGATATAATATAAGAATAATATAAGAATAGGAAGTAATATTTGTACAGCGCCCTTGAGGTGATTTTTCACAAAAACGGCGCTATAAAAATCATCCGATTATTATTATTATAAATCAAATTTAATAATAAATTATTAAATTTGATTTACATTAAATTAAATTTTTTTTTTAAATAAATGGAGTTCTACGAATTAAACACAAAAAAAATTAATAAAGAGGTACATAATATGCCTATTGCGATCTCCAGTGGTGCAGATTGACTAGTATTAAAATGTACTAAGTTCGTGGTTGTCGAAATCTGAATTATTTATTTATCTTATCATGTCAAACACATACTTCTGTTCTAATATCATTTACTCAATGATTCATGTTTTTATCATCAACAATTATAGGCAAGCATAGTGGAATATTTATAAGTACATAAAAAAAAAAAATTATTTTTCTCATACTTTGTGTTAGGCATACTGTAGTTTGTCGAATGAATCGACATAAATCTGACCGAGTGAATACAAAAACATTTAGTATTTGCCGTTCTAGTTCAGAGCGGCAAATATTAAATGTCAAGGCTTCATGTTCATGGTATTAAAATTGTTTTCCATTCTGAAGAAAGGTGAAATCCGACACTATCTTCTGAAAGTCTGGTGAACAAATGCTATTGCTATCAGATTACTTATTAATATAATCTGTGGCGTTGAAAATACGCGCAAAAAATTGTTTTATCATTGAATATATAGTACATTATTTTTAATAAGTTAAACGAATATTTCTTAGAAGAAACGTTCCTTAAACGTTTGTTAAAGAGACATGCATTTGGCAGATGCAAAGAGAAATATATTGAAATCAATACAGATGAGATCGCTGAGTTATATTGGGGCATGCACACGTTACAAATCAAGAGATAAGAAACATGGCTTAAGAAAGGAAATATGGTTTTAGCATGTAGAGCAGCCGGATGGAGAGAGGAGAGTCAAGTTACAAAAAAATATATATTAATGCGAAGTTGGGAATACGAAGAGAAGACAAATACTTAAGAATGATCATGTGAATAGCCAATTTAACAAAATAGAACGATGTATGAGTGCAAAAGCAGAACTTATTTAATGTGAATACTGCATTATAGTTCCAACTGTTCCCAAACGTCTGGAGTCAGTGAGACTATGGCATCCCAAATTGGGGTATGTTGTGAGGCTGAGGGTAGTAGGGATGTGAAGAAGGTGGTGGAGAGGAAGGCGGAAAAGTATCTAGCTCTTCGGATCTGGTCACCAAACGTGGCTAAAGCCATTTCAAGTAACTTTATAATCTGAATGGTAGTCTTTCAACATAGCGATACCGAGAGTATCTTTCGCTCTGGAATGTGCCGCAAATATGTTATATATTATTTTTAATGAATTAATTGTGAAACAACAACGGCATTTGAACCCGCGACCTCCAGAGTCGAGAGCCTTACCCCTCGACGACGGAGGCCGTAGAGTTCAGTATATATGGAAACACAAAGTTTTACGGCGTTTCATCCTTGCGGAGAAATGACTTAGTGGTTAGTTAGAATAAATTTTCTACCATGAAAATACTAATTCATTAATTGTCGTAAAGCTCTCTCTCTCAGATTCATCAAACAGAGCAATTAAATTTATAGCACCCGGACTGGCAGTGCCGATGGATACCATGTAGCGTTTATGAAATGAATGAGCCCCAGTCAATGCTTACATCTTGGTGATGCCGCAATACCTATCTTAAAGAATGTCTAAACCATTACCGTAATACCACGGAGGCCGCCAACGTGAATATTACGCTGCAAACCATACCGTGTATTAGATGCAAAATACGTATTAACTGTCCAGTTTGAATACCATTCTATCCGTTAAGGCATTTTTATCGATAGTCAAATACATTCTCGAGATAATAACCGCAACCTGGTAACTTCGCATACCACTTATTAGAAGGAAAATACCTAATTGAAAAAGTCGAGATAATAATCGCAAGAAATATCGAGGCGTTTAAAGCCAATAATGCCGATTTAAAAAACAATATATATATATATATATACTCTTATATTATATTACTTATTAGATTACTCTGGACCGCGGTACAGATGAATCGATAGTATTTTTCTTCGAGATAAGGACGTGTGTAAAGGCTGAATCTATTTATAATATGAAGATAATGTCCAAAATGAAAATTTTAAGTGAAATACATTTGTCTTTTAAATTAAAAAAAAAGTATTTAGCTAGTTTCGTACAAATAAATTATTTCAAAGAATGTACGAAAACACTTTATTCAATATAACATTACTTTGACGACCTCTCTGGTCAAGCTATTAAGATCCTCGGTTTCGCATCCAGAGGCAGAGGTTTGTTTCTCGGAATACGGATTTTTTGTGAACATCTAGAGTGTTAGATACACTCAATATCGTCCCGGTGAAAGACCACCTTTCAGAATCGAAACGTTTCTTGAAATGGCTTTAGCCGAGTTTTGAGACCAGATTTGAATAACCAGGTGCTGTTGAATCTTCATCTTCAACATCTCCTTCCCCTTCCCACTCTCTTCAGTCTCATAAAATATCTCAACTGGGAATGTCAAAGTCTCACTGGCTTCAGGCAGTTGGGACTCCAGTACACTATTTAGTACTGTAGGAAAACAAATAATTATTTTTTTTGAAATACTAGTTTGATGTTGCGCGCACCGTAAAACTACTTCAAAACGTCTTTACAAACATAAATTTTAACTACAAATTAACAACGATCGTAAATCAATACATTCCTCTGAGACGATAAATCACCAGTAATAATTATGAACAAACAAATCAGTTTAAACCATTATTTTTTTTCTATTTTAACTAATAACTGTTTGAACTGTACCAGTGGCACAAACAATAACGTTCAATTCAACAGTAAAAGAACGATAGAAGAAGTAATAATTAACATGAACCAGTTTATCGCCTTCCTGTTAGTATGGAGATAATTACTGAAGTCAGCGGATACTGTACCTCAATAGTGTCTCTTGAACGAGTGAAAAGAGCATTTCTCGTTTTACTTATCTGATTTCTTTTTTTTTCCATTTCAACTTTCACGATGATTGCTGTGGGTATAATTGCGGCTTCCGTCTATGTCAAAACATCATTGATTGACATGAATAATGATTATTTTACATTTCAATAAATAATAACGAACGGCGACATTCAACTATCCGTTTGTTCGAATTACTACGTGAGATGCTTTCAAACTTCTTAACTATAAGGCAGTAAGTCTGTCTTCTGAAGCAGCGAAAACTCTCAAACGGTCAGCTCTGGAATTATAACAATAATAACTGTTTATTACGGTATGTGGGGAGGATAGTGCAGTCCCACACATTCCATACAAAGTATACATACATGTAATTTATTTCATAAAAAATATGTTAGTAAAATGAGAAGCAAGAAACAATAAACACTGTGTGTGGAAAAGAAAGACGAATTTTAAAACAGAAATTTCGATATGTAATATGCACTATATAATATACACTATATAATGTAAACTATATAATATAAACTATATAATATACACTGTATAATATACGAGTACACTATATAATATACACTATATAATATACAGTATATAATATACAGTATATAATATACACTATATAATATACACTATATAATATACATTATATAATATACACTATATAATATACAAAGAAAAGTAATAAAAAAATAAAAGTATATGTACTCGTAGGTACTAAAATTATTAATTCCGACTTTATGAATACTCTGATCACATTTTAATTCCTTCTACAACTTGTAAATGTTGCATGGGTGGGAACCCGATGCTCTGTACCACTCGACCACTAACCGCTAAAGTTTGGTGTGCTGATAATGCTTAATAAATTAGACACATTTATAGTTTTGAAGAGACACACACTATACAGTCGATTATGTAAAACTCATATATATCAAAAATATTTTCTCGGAAAATTTTCGTAGAATCATGGTAACTACCGATATAGTGAAGATAATTTCAGTATATCCTTGTTAACATTCTACAATTTAATCTTGTTTAATTTCACGTAAAGGTGCTAGTGATATTCGTTACATTCGACAAGGAGGAATTATCACAGATTACTTTTCTGCCCAAGTATTTTAACAAACTAATAAACTTTTTGTTTGCAAAAGCATTGTACACAAATGTACAGGTTTATAGCTCAGATAAAGACTGAATTATTATACTACTTCTTCAGCAAGCAAATTACTGTCTTTACATACATACATATAAGCGACTGATAATATTACGCCATCTAGTAGAAAAGCACAGTTTAACAACACAGCTCGAAATAGACAAGGGTTGCCGTTCAATGATTTTCTCGCTAAGAACCATCTTCGTTTCGGAATGTGAAAATCGAATCTTCAATTTACTACTAAACATTTCCGATAGAATTATTTTGCGTTGTCTTATGGGGTTTGTTAAGAACGTTGTGTTTGTTAAAGGGCTTAAGGAATTTCTATCATACTGTTTCAACTGATTATTGTTGAGGAAACAATCAAATTGTCTGGACTTCACGCAGATGAAACAATAAGAATGTAATATAATTTATAAAGAAAGTATCGAAAAGTGATGCGTAAACAAAAAATATGCACACCAAAAACACATGGGATTAAAATGTATGTTCAGGCATGGCATGTTTAAAAATGCTTATCAGGAGTTAGAACGCTTAAGAGGAACGGTTGTGCGCCCTGTTTTATACAAAACTTAATTTTGGATTTGAGGCCAAAATACCCATTCAAACTGAATGATCATGTAATAAGGGAAAATTAGAAGATATCTATTGCGGATTAGAAGTTTTTTCATCATTTTTATTCAATTTATGAAATATGGGCCATTACAGCATGTTTTCATGATTTTTTAGACAACTTTGAAAATTATTTTCGGGTTTATGGTAATTTGTTTTTAAATTGTTATATTTGCCATGTAAATATGATAATACAAAATAAATAAAAATAAATAAAACGCATGTTTTCGGATCGATATTAAATGTATGGCAAATTTGTTGAAATTGGTCGTTTTTAATCAAAATTTAAGTTTATAATTATGCTTATTTTAACTTTTTTTTCTAAATTACCATAGCCCCCAAATAATTGGTTTGTCTCTGAAATCACGAAAATTAGATTTTTTAATGGTCTTTATTTTGAAAACGTAACAATATTTTTTTAAATACTTCTAATCCATACTAGATATTTGGTATACCTTTCGATAAAACATAACTATCATTTAGGGTAGTACAAATCCAAAATTATATTTTATGTGAAACAGGCCGCGCAGCCCTTCCTCTATTTTTCCTTGGCGGCACACTGAGTGAAGTAAATAATTTATTTTACCAATATCGCTAACTTTACTCAATTTACAACAAATGTGCGGCTTGATAGAAGCATTTTAAGGGCAATAGATTCCATTAATACCTTCTAGGAATGTCAATTTCTTAAATGAAAAAATCATTTTTAATATAACTATTCGTGAAAAGATTTTTTTTTGTAGCTAGCCATAATTATAATATAAACGCATCCATTTGTTTTGCACAACTTCAATTTCAAACAATAATCGACCAGTTTCGGAAGTATCTTCTTCATTCGATAGACAAAAAAATATTTTGTATCTTAGTATAGTCATAATATATTCCTGACGAAGGAATATCATATTAAATTGAGTGGCTCAAAACAAATTCACGAGTTTATATATAAGTATTTATGAGTTTATATATACGTATTTATGAGTTTATGTATAAGTATTTATGAGTTTATGTATAAGTATTTACTAACTAACTAACTAACCAACCATCACGCCGTTTCCCCGAAGAGGTAGGCAGAGAGGACGGACCGCCAAAAAAATCGATCTTGGAATACACTTCTTGCTTCATTCACATTCATACAACGCCTCATACATTCTCTTCTGTTATTCCGACTTCTGACATTGCCCGACTCGAGTGTTTGATTCATTTGATCGTGCCATGTCTTCCTCGGGCGTCCCCGGCTTCTTTTTCCATTCACATTCGCGTCATATATTCTCCTTACACTCCTCTCTTCGTTCGTTTGCTCTACATACCCAAACCATCTAAGCGTCCCTTTATTAATCTTGCTCACTACGCTTAAATCAGTCTGGAATTCTTTACGAATCTCAAAATTTTTCACTCGATCATACATAGTTTTACCACACATTCGTCTCAGAGATCTCATTTCTACAGCATTCAGTCTACTTTCATCCTTTCTCTGTCAGTTCCATGCCTCACTGCCATAAATCAAGATTGGTATCAGCACTCCATTTTGGACCGCTAGCTTCGCTTCCTCGGAAAACTTTTTGTTTGCGCCAACCGCGTTAACTCCTCCGTTAATGGAGTTTCCTGTATTCACCCTTCTTTCAATATCCCTATCAGTCTTTCCATCTCTCGTTAACAATGAGTTAATATATAAGTATTTATGAGTTTATATATAAGTATTTATGAGTTTACATATAAGAATTTATGAGTTTACACATAAGTATTTATGAGTTTATATATAATTATTTATGATTGATAGTTTGCGCAATTCGAAGCAATAATTTATTTTTTAGAATTTACTATACGTATTCACGTTTTCTGTAGTCTTCATTCAGAGCTTTGACCAAAACATGAAACTATTGAAACGAGGTTCCAAATAAGGATTGTATTTTATAAAACTGAATAGGTACACGAAGAACGGGAATAATCTAAGTCAATTTACGACCTCGAGATAACAATAAAACCAGCCCATTCCATGTAGGCATTACAGATAATCCTCTCAGTGCGTATTCATTGTATGCAATGATGGAAATAATATTCACCATGTGGGTTGGAATTCGCAACCTACAACATTGCACCAGTATTGTCACGAACTAAAAAGACTTTTATATAAACCCTTCGCGATGGCTGCGATTCCAGTACGAGGTTTTCTAAACTTAACGAGTAGACATGAAATCCATTTGGCGTATGTGTGTCAAAATCGGTTTCATGGTAATTCAACACGTTTATGAATCGGTATAGTTTTTAAAAGTGATATAACGTCAATATGAAGAAAAAAAACTAGTCTGAAAACGCAATCTTAACTAGCCTAGTTAACAATTTTATAAATATTATTTTTTATTCATATAAAATTAGGTTCGATTAGGTTTTAGGGGTAGTAGAATTTGTTTTCATACTATTGATAAATTTATACCACTTTTAAAAAGTGTTCCGATTAATAAGTGTGTTGATTTGTCCGGTTACTGTTAAAACCATACATGTTCGTGTTATGAATGGGTAGATCTGAAAAGAATCCAAGGCAGGTGTACTTGCAAGCATAATAATACTAAAAGGGATAAGTTGTACATTTCTAAAACCACCAGGGATAGTAACCACTCTTCTAACTCCTTTAGATTATGATACACATTGTTATCAACATTACTCATATACATTTACATGAATGTGTTCGAACAAAAAAAAAACACAATCAAGCCCTCAGAAGGATATCTATAGACATTCCCCAAATTTATTATGTAGTATTTTCTTATAACAAAAACAATAACAAAAAAACAAAAACCTTCACCTTATAATAACTTACAAATCTAGTCTAGTAAACTAGTAATCTGGTCTAGTACGGTGTCAATAAATACATTTTTTTATTTGTATAAAATATACTAAAACAATAATTATTACTTTGTTTAAAACCACTGTATTTAATATGCAAATATCTACATGTTTCAAGAGCGAAGCTCCCCTCTTCAGGATGAACAATTTATCTAACAAAGTAATTTTTATTCATTTAATAAATGTCTCCACAAAGTTATTATAGATCATGGATGGAGAATTTCCCTCAAGCCACCATAGTATAAGTGCTAAATCTGTTATTTTGATTTTTTTAAATTTTTATATTCTATTTCCACATCATGTAATTTTATAAGTATGTTTTTTTAAATGTATGATTTTATATAGAAGACAGAGTAATGCACACACCGCTGAAATAAAGACATTATTATTATTATTATTATTTGAAGAAAGGTATACAACACAGCTCGGAAATATTCTAATGTAGATTACCACATTATGCACCCTTTTCTCGATATTCTATTTCTATGAAGTTTATTTGACGATGTATTTTTCCTGGGTTATGCATTTACATGCTATTCAATCTAATAATCAGTTCAATCATATTTTTAATAATACAGAAAGAATTTTAGATTTAGTGTTATCCAACTGTAAAATAAATATTCAAAGTGGTTCACATGGGCTATTAAAAGTTGATTCATATCATCTTCCTATAGATATCGATTTCTTAATGCAGACCTCCATACAACAATCTAAATCAAATCAAATACAATTAAAAATAAAAACAAAATAACTACAACGAAATGCTGCCATTTAATAACTGCGATGACCTTAATACCCTTAATTGTAATGACTCCCTATTAAATTTCTGTAACTAGATGTGGCTTTCAATTGAAGAACACGCTCCGCGCTTAATAACCAGCAATGAAAATTCAGTTTAGCAATGTTTGATCCATCAACTGGAAGAAAAGTTTAGAAAGAAATGTAAGAAATACCACAATCAGTGTGATTATGATAGTTTTTCCGTTTTGTGGGCTAGAGTAAAATTATCCATACGTACCTATCTTACAGCATATTTAGAATCTATAGAAAATTCTGTAGCCAATATTATCAAAAATCTATCAACCCTTATTAATTCGAAAAGAGTGTCTATTTCTCTCCCTAAAATTATGAATCTTCATAACAAATCTATCAAAGATGAAGACGAAATAATTGTATCAATGTATTTTTGCGCTTTAAATACAATATTTTTAAATCCTGCCTTGGATAAATTTTAACTGCTCTTCAATTGATTGTAAAAAGATATTTTCTCAAGCCTCCGATAGTTCTTTGGTTTCGGTTTTTTACTTATTTTACTTTTTTTATGTAAACTCAGTTATTGATGAACATAACCTGTCTTCTCTCTTAAAATGTTGCGATTTTTGCACTGTCATTGTGAATTTTATTAGATGAATATATATGTAAGGAGTGCTGTAGAAGAAATGTTAAGAATAAGTAAGAATGTATATAATATGTTAGGAATGTATAAACATTATATGTTTATGAATAGAATATGAAAGAAGCACTGTAGAAATTCCCCTGAATGAAATTAGTTAACCAATATTTTAAAGTTTATTATAGAAAAGTAACGTGAAGTGAAATAACACAAAACTGCGCTATATAAATGCTATGTTATTATTATTATACATCGATGAATCTAAAAATATTAACTTTATAGCTGAAACAGCAAAAAAAAAAAATTTTTTTTAAAATTCATATGAATACCGCACAAGAGTCCCAATTTCTCCCAACCGTCTGGAGCCAGTGAGACTACGGCATTCCCCATTGGGGAATGTTTTGAGGCTGAAGGAATTGGGGAGGGGAAGGAGAAGGGGAAGAGGAAGGTGAGAAGATACCCGGCTATCCAGATCTAGTCACCAAAGACGGATAAAAGCCATTTCAAGCAACGTTTTAATTCTGAATGGCGGTCTTTCACCAGGGCGATACTGAGAGTATCTTCCACTCTTAAATGTGCGGAAATATACTATATATATTTTTTAAATTAATTAATTGTGAAACAGCACAAATTAATTAATTGAAATTTACTTGCCCACGCCGGGATTTGAACCCGCGTGCGTACCTTTCGGTTTCGTAGTCAAGAGCCTCACCCCTCGACCACGGATGCCGCCATCATATATAAAATGTAGGATAATGGACAAAAAGCCTCGTTGAAACCCTGTATTAAAGTCGTGTTGTTATTTCTCCCGAGTTACAACAATACCCCAGGAAACTTATTATTATTTATAGCTAATGAGGTCGTTACCCAGATTGTAAAGTGCAGTTCGGCATGATTGTATAATTCGTGCCTTGCAAGTTCACGAATAGGTACCAGGGTCATTATTACTACTTTGTTGCCGGAGAAAAACAACACATAAATATGCATTCCGTAAGGGCTTTGTACACAAAGTGCAAATAGCTAAAACCTTCTGGTTTCATGGTTTCCTGCTTTATTGGAGTATGAAATCTATTGTTACGGAATTAACTTGCCTTGAAAACTGATCTAACCATAAAATTTTATTATTGCAAAAATTAAGATAACAGTAAGCTCCAATCCCATGAAAATTTTTAGATACGTGTTAATCAACGCGAGTATAAATTGGAACACATTTAAAAATGATATGAAGTCATTAATGACTTTCGAGTTAATTCAACAAGACGCAATATTGCTTCAAGTCGACTAGAATAGTAATTATTTCAACAGATCAACTGTGGTCGAGAAATGGATGATGGTGAACTTTTAAGGCGCATTTAAAAATTTTATTTCGCCTTTGTTAAATAACTAAATAATACTCTTTGTCTTCCAACTACTGAATGAGGCGCGAAAATAATGTTTTATCTCAAGTCGTGAATGACCATCATTAGGTGTTTATAAATTTTAATTGGGTGTAATTACAAATATTAAAAGCTTTTATAGAGTCCAGTCCAAAGAACAAGGATGGCCGGTGTACTGTTTATCCCACGGTTATTAGTTTAATTGCTTTCTTTTGGGACTATTTATACAAATGGCAGGAATGACAATCAAGTTCTAAACAATATTCATATTTTAGTATATATAATCAAGGAGGGAAGAATGATGAAGTAACTGTTTGTCACAGTAACCTAAAATATCTAAATTACTAATGAACTAATTAACCACCATGCCGTTCAAGAAGATGAACTGCCATACAACTCTATCTTAATACATACTTCTTGATTCATTCCCATTAATACGCAATCTGATACATCTCCGTTTTTCTGATTCTTGATATGAGTCGACTCAAGTATTTGATTCACTTCATCGTGCCATGGATTCCTGGGACGTCTCCGACTACTTTTATCATTAACGTTCACGTAATAAATATTTATATTTTTCCTTACACTCATTTCTTCATTAATCTGCTTTACATACCCAAGAATTAGGCTAACATTAAGTATTTTATTCATACCTACGAGTACATAGAATCAACGAACAATAAAATTACTGGCTTATAAACCATTTTTTAAAGACCAATTGCTGATCTCTGATCGAGATGCTTAAAATATCTTCTCTTGAAGGTCTAATGGCCGTTATTTCCAACTTTTCTAATGATCAATCTGAGTCACCGATCAGTCGAGTATTTTGTTAAGTATTTGCACTGTTTGTCTGTTTTCAGGCATTTTTCATCCTAAATTGTCTATGGAGGTGCCCTCCCTTTAAGACAATAGAGTGACATCAAAGTAAAATGAACATAAATGAGTTAATATTATATTTGTTATGAGTACATATCATTTGTTGAAAAACTAATAGATTAACTAAAATTTTATACTTCACAAATATGTGTATTAGAAACATGTTCAAAATAATGTGTGAGCTTGACTTTTGATAATACCGCAAAGAACATATTTCGTTTCGTATATTTGATAATTGATTTTTCTCGATGCCTGAAAAACGAGACAAAACGTAGCTCACGTTTACTAAAATAAGTTGGGTTGTTTTCAGTTTTATTTAAAACATATAATAAACATATTTTGGTATTAAAAAACGGAAATAAATATTGTTATTCAATATTAGAATTGCGTACAAAAGACCGTAAACTAATAATGACGTTTGACATTTTGGTGACGTTTGTTCACCCCGTTGACACTTCTTATAAGTCTTCTCCCCGGGGGTACTGAATCCACAAAAATCGGTATCCTATATTGATTGTAAATTTGATTGAGAATTTTACTGGGAAGAGCGAATTTGTGCATTTGAACAGTGTTGAGGCAAAATTTCAGTTAAATCATTTTAACAGTTGATCAGAAGGATTGGGAAGAACGGCCGTAAATATAGGTAGATAGGTAGAATACTGAAATAAAATATTAGAAATATTTTTTTTTTTGCCATTACTTATTGAAGTTTATAAACTGAAAAGTTCCGGATTGACCATGAGCTCCTGGGTTTGAGTCCCAGCTGCTACCGTTATATCTTTTTTTCTGTGTCTTTTCGGTTACATGTTTCATTTTGAGAGTTGTTAATATTATCTTTAATCCTAAAAAAAATCTTACAAGTTTGGTCTCTATCCGGTACAGTTTCGTTACCGTTATTTGTCTATTACAATAAAAGGTCAGAAGTCTTGCCTTCTTTTATATTTCAAATCTTCGAAAACACAATCAAACCGAATAGTTGCAGTTAAAAGCGATTTTAAATGTTTTCGATGATTTACTGAAATAGTCCAACCGGTTCTTCCAGATCAATTCAAAAATATCCGTTTTGTTTTTTATAAAGAGAAAGCAATTCAATTTTTCTATTAAGGTGTATAGGAAATGAACGTCTCGGTGGGACGCAAAACAGCAAGGATAGGATGAATTATGATGAGGTTTCGATGTCTACCGTACGTTGGAATCTCCATACAATATCCGCATTCCACTGCCAGCGCGTATCACATTTAATTTAACCTTAAGTACGAGTATATCAATTCGTTAGGTGGAATTTTCCAAAAAAAATAAATGTATATATGTAATTCATTTTTCTCTTAAAATTAATTGAATAAGTATGTTAATTTACAACGGTAATTGAATCTGCGTGTAAAATCAAACCAGTTTAAAGATTTAGCGGGAGTTCGTGTAGCCCTAACCACGTAAGGTTAACGAATAAAAAATATATATTTGTGGAAACAATTGGAGTTTTACTATGTTTATAATAAAATACGTATTTACATAAAAAATACAAAATTATTGTATTTAAATATATACGTATGTAATATAACGAAAAACAATATGAATAAAATGTTAATTTTTGAAATATGGCTTATAGCGCCGGTCACCATGATTTAGTGTGTTTATGATTTGGGCATTTTTAAGTTAGTGAAAAAATACACATTCATTTGAAATATGCGTATGATTATTTAGATACTATTAATTATATTAAAGTGTTTTTTTAGCCATTATGTATTATGAGTTATGTAATGGTTCAGTAAATTCCTGTGCTCGTAGGGGTAATTCATTATATCATTTTGAACGTTGCTTTTAACGTAATAAATTATAGTAATTCAACCAATTTGTGATGTTTTTCTATGAACATATTCTACAAGGTTTGTAAGAACTCGTAGGGAAACACTTGTTGGTGGAAGAACCATAAAAATTATCACGTAAATCAGTAACACGCTGTTTTTAGAATTATGTAAATAAGTGTTTGTATTAATTCAACAATAAATATTCCAACACCTAGCTGCAGAATACAAAATTGCTTACATTCTTTTGCGTACAACTAGAGAGAAGTCTAGTTTTTCTCAAAAGGTGCTTATTCATTGGAATGCCCCCATTGTGTAACAGTTGTAAAACTGACTCAGAATGATGATGTTTTTGGTTTGATTCGTGAAAAAGCTAGTACTTGGATTTTATTTCATATTATTTATAAAAAACTAATTATTCAACTGTTAATAAATCATATAAACATAAATAATGAATTACTTCTTAGATGATGAAGAGATATTTTGTATAAAGTAGTATTTAATAAATCAAGGAAAAATCAAGGAACAAAATCAAGGAATCCTGATGAGGGCGCCATTGCATTGGTTTCGAAACATGTTGTTATTTATTTATTAACTAGTAGTTTATTAAAATAATTCGTAATAATTTAAAAAATTAGTTATTTAATAGAATTATAAACAAAAAATCAATTAACATAATAATTAATAAACAAAAACAAAAAAAAATGTAATAAAAATAAATAAGAAATTAAATGATTAGTTAATTGACGAAAAAATACATTTTTTTTTAAAGTTATTCATTTAATAATAAATAATTAATTAATTAATTTTGATAATAATAATGCGTTAATGAATATAATAATTTATTAATTAATGTATTAATAATTCGTTAATTAATGTAATAAAAATTCATTATTTTATATAATAATCCATTAATTAACATAATACAAAGTCGTTAATTAATATAATCATGATTAATTAATTAATATAATAATAACTACCAAAATAATTAAATAATTAATATATTATTAATAAGCAAAATAATTAATTAATGAATACAATAATAATTACCAAAACAATTAAATAATTATTATAATAATATATAACACAATTAATTAATTAATGTAATAATAAATAACGTAATTATTAATTAATATTATAGTAATAATATATTAGTTAAAATAATAATAAAACATATTTAATGAATTCGTATTACAAATAAATAATAATATTAATATTAATGAGTCCTGAATAGTGAAATTAATTTATCTAATATTAATATTAATAAATCGTAAGTAATAAAAAATTTTATTAATACATATTGATGTTAATATGAATAAACCGAGAGTAATAAATATTTTTGTAATTATCAAAGAGCACAGGAAAATAACAATAGCATGAGCCCTAATCAAAGACCATCGGTTATAACAGTACCAACTTCCTAACCTTCTTCTACGTTTTATATTATTCCTCCTACGTCATAATAATCCCGTATCAGGGATGTCATACCCCTAGTGACACAAAGCAGTCAGATTTTTGTGTTGTATTCACAAAAAATACCCGCTATTCCCTGAAATCGTATTGCTCAGTTCTTCAACATGAATATGATATTGGTATTCGAATTTGTAAGTTTTAAGCATCTTATTGACCCTCAAAATTAAGGCTTTAAAAATGTTTTTCATAAAAAAATATTAATAGGTACATTTACTTAAAAACATATATTAAAAAAAAATAAAAAAAAACTATGGCTCAAAATGAGGTTCGACCCGATACAAAAGTACGTAAACACCAAATGTTCCGCAAACAATATTAGAAACGTTATTTAACAAGACATGTACACATTTTCACAGCCGTTAATTATTGATAAAATGATAAGCAAAAATTAGGTTAATGTTTCGAGGTTAAAATAACAGTTTTACGCATAGATTACGGAAGTGCAGAGGACGTTAAATACCTTGGAGTTAAATGAGACCAGAAAATGGAGACTTCTTAACGGCTATCCAGATTAACGATCAAATTCTTGAAAATGTTAAGATGTTCATTATAAAGTGTTTAACGATAATAAATTAGAAATTAAAACATGGAAATAGATAGAAAAATGTATTTTTGTCATGGTCGCAAATCTACCTAATTCAGGATATTTGATTTATTTGCGGTTGACAGCTTAAATCTAGGTTAAAATTTTGTATTTTGAGTGCTATTAAGAGGAACGGCTGCGCGGCCTGTTTCACACAAAATTAATTTTGAATTTGAGGCCAAAATACCAACCCAAACTGAATGATTTTAAAAAAAAATTAAAGTTATAGTAAATGTCTAGTACGGATTAGAAGTGTTAAATTATGAAATACAGGCCATTAAAGAAATTAATTTTTCATGATTTTAGAGGCAAATTCGGAAATTATTTGCGGGTTAACGGTAGTTTTGTTTAAGTTGTCATATTTGCTATTTTTTTTCATCTTCAAAAATGTTTTTTTTTTCGGGTCGATGTTTTAAATTATGTACGGAAAATTTGTGTTCCAACGCAAATTAAAGGCCTATGAAGATCATCAGTCGGACAGTTTCTGTTCTCACCAGGTTTGTGCTCCATATCTAACCACTTTATTTAATTTACGTACCCTACACTAGTAGTCCGGGAAAATGGGGGTTCCCTTCAAACCTGATCTCCCATCTTTTTTAGTAGTTACTTAGTCCACAGGGTTCTTCATAATTCTCTATTCCACTATCCTATAGTCTTCACAGAGGTCACGTCTAACCAATCTACTGATGGGGATGGTGCGGAAGGTTCAAAGAACCATCCTTCCATACTACTGTTCACTGTCTCTCATCGGGACTGCCTGTGGATTGTCAGAAGCTGTGCGTGCGATTTCTGTATTATACGCTGCCACGGGAACGTGAGTAAATTTGTTTTTCCATTCTATTATCGTCTTCTAATGCATGCTTTATAAAAGTTGTCTCTCCACTAACTTCAAGAACAAGAACTAACTGCTTTGGATGATAACGAGTATACGTTTTTGGTATGTATATATTTATGCAATGCCGTGTAGGGACATTCGTGAGCATTTATAATCATTTAATAGTAGCTTCGGTTTTTTTTTTTTCAAAAAAGTAGAGTCTTGACTTGAAAACCGATAGAGAACTTATAATGGTCCGAGAAAGCGTTGGGTGCCCTCGACTTATCCAATTCTTTTCCTAAATACAAGGCTACTTTAAAGTATATTAATGAAAGATGAAATACATCATTTGTCATGTAAAAGAAGTATCATTGATACCTATTACCTCATGAAGAGTGTTCTATTACAATATCCCCCGTTCTCTTTTATCATCAGAATGTACTTCCATAATTAACTAAGCAAGAAGATGATAAAAATATTTTAGCAGTTATTAAAGCCCAACACTTAATGGTGTAAAAAACTGCACGAATGCATTATTATATGTATTTTAATTACACGCTATAATGAGCTCGGTAACAGTTCACACATTGGATATTTATATGTGTTGAATAATTTAATGTTATAATATAATTTAATGTTATAATATAATTTGATGTTCAAAATATATCCGATGCGATAAAGTTTGAGGCATTAAAAGGTTTCTAAACTTTACACGCAAATGGTTTCGGAGAAAAATTACGGCTTTACAAATGGCTAACTAATCAACAAATCATTTATATTAAATGAAAAAACACAATTTGTAAAACACCACTTTTATTGAATTAATAACGATCGCCAAAAAAAATTAATTTCTCCATGGGCTATGATTAAGAACTGTTATTCGGTCTTGGCACTCAGTCCATACTTTAACCATATTTGTACATTGTCGCATATACGGTTAATTGTTATATAGACGTTTTTAGCGATAGCCCCCAGAACTCTTCTAAATTTCTCTTGTAATCTAGTATGTCTACCTCTCTATTCAGTTCTCTCTTTCAGAAAGCCTCAATCATTATTTTGTAGCACTTGACCCAAATTTTATTTTTATTGTATTCATATTGTTGTACACCATTTTTAGGGGGTTGGTAATTATTATTTAATATTTCTTTGTAGTTTTTATTTTAGTCATTTAGATGCAATATATATATAAATAAAATACACGGATTGGACTACCATCTAGAGAATAACGTAAAACATTGGATATAGAGCAATGGGCATATGGTATAATTACTTAATATTGTGTAGGTGGCGGGGAGTGTTCCGTTACTGCTAATTATGATTGACAAAATAAAATGAAAGAGCGAGGCAACGCGGTGCGAGGGAGACAGGTGTTGTCGGATAATCTTTCACAACGCTACAGGCACGAAAATGTGCCGATAAAGTCTCAAAAAACTAACCAGAGCGCTCGGGATAGCACCTGGCTGGCGGGGGTACAAATAGAACGCAAAAACGGCTATTTGTTAGTCAGTTAGTCAGCCACTCTCGCCCCGACAAATACTTCTCTACCTCGACTGCCTCACCTCACTCTGCTTCTACCGACTTGCCTTCTTCTTCATTCTGACCACCGCTGACCCTGGACCCCTCCCGGACTACAAACTCCACTGTACTCAGAACCTCGCATCAACCGGGGATAAGGCCCGCAGAGCAAATTTGACAAATTTGAAAGTTTTGCACAAAGGGAATTTTTATGCAAATTCAAGAGTCGTCAATTTGTCGGTAACGTTTTCAATTTGCAAGGGTTGTGTCTCCCTCCCCTCCAGCCCTCTTTGCAGATCGGGATCAGCTGCCCCTACAGTTCATCTGTGTACCACATGTCAGACATAACTGTTGTCTTTATAAGTCGTGATAGTAAGCAATATTTCAATAGTTGGGAAGGCAG
Source organism: Halesus radiatus (assembly GCA_022606495.2). NCBI lineage: Eukaryota > Metazoa > Arthropoda > Insecta > Trichoptera > Limnephilidae > Halesus > Halesus radiatus. The sequence goes on along the minus strand of JAHDVE020007522.1, from coordinate 2,527 downwards.
TGATAAAAGGATGTCACATTAAGATGTGAAACCGGAATTTATAGTTCGCGCTGCGTAAATTTACTGCTTCAATTTTCGAGAAGCAGATATAGGCGCGAACGACATGTCATTTAAATGGCGTCAATATTAAGAAGATATTAACAGAGGTTTAAAAGAAAGCCATACAATTCACCTATACTGTGCGGTGATTGGTTTAGACCCTTTACTTAGAATCCGTAGTTTACGCAAAATTAGTTACCTACCTGGTAACGGATGAGAATAAGTTTCCTATATTATTGGGGATATTTTTTACAGTCTGGGTTTCCTGATAATAATATAATTTTTAAGTAATGCTACATTTTAAAAGCACACTCATTATTCATCAGATGGCGCATGAATAAGTGACCGCTGTCCTAAAATTAATTAATTTTAAATGAATTTGTGTGAATAGGTAAAACACGAATTTAATTACTGAATGTAAAATACCTCATGTTTCTTACCAATTCTTTGTCCAATCTGAACGATTTTAATAAAAGTTATATTGTGATAATGTTTCAGTCACTTTTTTATTATTTTATTGTCAGAGTTCAATTCCTTCAAAAGTCCTCCATCACGACACGAGCAAAATTTTCCGCTTAATGTGTTATTAATAACCTGGGAATTTTCGTCTATCTTCGACGGCCTCCATGGTCGAGGGGTAAGGCTCTCGACTACGAATCCGAAGGTCGCGGGTTCAAACCCCGGCGTGCGCAAGTAAATTTTATTTAATTAATTTGTGTTGTTTCACAATAAATTAACATAAAATTAATATATAATATACTTGCGCACGTTCCAGACTGGAAGATACTTTCAGTATCGCCCTGGTGAAAGACCACCATTCAGAATTAAAACGTTGCTTGAAATGGCTTTAGCCGTGTTTGGTGACCAGATCTGAATAGCCAGGTATTTCCCCACCTTCCTCTACCCCTTCTCCTTCCCCTCCCCAATACCTTCGGCCTCACAACATTCTTCAATTGGGGATGCCATAGTCTCACTGGCTCCAGATGGTTGGGAGCAGTTGAGACTCTTGTGCGGTATTAATGTAAAAAAAAATATATACAAACATAAAAGAAACATTGGTTTAAAATTAGATCTTGAGACATAAACGTTCTTCTAAGATTTTTCGAATTTGCAAATTTCCTAGTTTAACGTCGTCACTTCAATAGATTTAATGATGTTAAAATTATTTTAGACACGAATAATAATGTTGAAGTAATAATTATGCGGTTAAACTAACGCTTAAGAGACCACACGCTGCTCGTGGAATGCTAAAAACAACAGAATACGTGAGAAAAGAACGGTAAATAGACAGAATACACAGCTTCGAGATTCCGAGGCAGCTGATATCAGCGGAAATCAAAGTAATTACTCTATTCGTTTTAATTTGAACAAGATTCTATTTGAAATTCGCTGTCATTGCATCATTATCGAAATAAACATGAAACTTTTTTTTGATAAACGGCAATCAATTGGTGTTTTTTTTTATTATGGATGGATGCACCGAACAGACAACTCCTAGAAACGTGTTCTTTACAAATTTGAAAGAAAACCGATACGATCAGATAGCTCAATGGAATTGAATATATGGAACTCCAGTGAAAAATATAATGACATACATCAGCAAACGCCGATTCTGAATACATATAACGTTTGTTATATATAATTACACTTAGAAATTATAAATCGTTATTTAAAAGCGAATAAAAAATCTGCTCATCAAAACATCGTGTTATGTTGGTACCATTGCATTTGTAACATCTGACGTCACGTGAGCATTCTGTTTTTGGATTAGTATGAAAATAAATATTTTTCGATTTTGTTTTGTATTTTAAATACGTATTTTATAGTTTTGACAAAATTTTAACTTAATTTGGGTGACTTCAAGCTCTATAATTGTTTTTAAATATAAACAACTATTATTCATGAAAGAAATTAGAGTATTCATAATCAAACCAAATATGAATACGGATATTATGATAATGTTAATGGTCAACACTATTATTATTCTTTGAGTTAAAGTTTCTTAAAAGGTACATAATGTTATTACTTATGTTTATTTATGGTTTACCATGAAAGAATATAAAATTATGTTCGGTAAAGCTCATCCTTGTTTTGACATTTGACATTCTAATCTCAAAACTGATCAAAACCGACCGGCCATAGATTTGAAGCGTTTTGGCGGCCTTTGAAAAATTGAAACTTTGATAATTATTTTTTCTATGAAAATTAACTTTAGGAAAAAACGAAATGTACCGGTATTTAAGTTTGAACGTCATTATTGATAAAAAATGGACTGGAGTTCCTTATTAGGGAATGTTGTGATGCTGAAGGTAGTGGGGAAGGGAAAGAGGTGAGTTGGAAGGTTTATTTATTTAATTGATTATACGCCCATCTGGGCTTTTACATGGATTTTAGAACATACAAAGAAAGAGCTATCTAAAATTACAAGTACATTGATTCTAAACCATAAAGTAATAAACAATCTTCTTCAAACGTTTAACAGTGAAAT